>CAUYLG010023720.1:0-20686 GCA_963573385.1 Cacajao melanocephalus | reverse complement strand
ATCCCCACCACTCCACAATAAACTCAATGTTTGAAAAAAAAAAAAAAAAAAAAAAAAAAAAAAAAAAAAAAAGCTGTTTCTAAGAGCGTGTTAATTAAAGTATCACTTTAATCTTATACATGCATGGATAGAATTCATGAGGCAACGTAGTTATGTAAGGTCTGCTTAAAAAGCACGGTTAGCTCTGCCTAAAAGCCTTTATATAAGGTTGAGTTCTATTTTTCACAGTCAATGCCGTGCCTGCACCTCACTTTTTAACCTCCCACCCAGATACATAAAATATATACAGACAAATTAGCTATCCTTGTTTAACTTTCTGCCAGAAACAAGACAGCCACCCACTTCCTGTTCACTCATCCACAGCGCCTTCACAGCTTCTCTTCATTTCTCTCTCAACATGACAGTTTTGCTGTTTGCATGTGTTTAAATCAATCAGACCCAGCCAAAGATAAATGGTATCATAAAAGGTGAATTTCACAGAATACCTGCAGTACTGGAATGACAGGACAGAGAGATTCAATAAACTTGTTCCAGGTCACTGCTGTCATCATCAATCGTCCCTGAAGCAGGTATAACAGAATGGCCTTGGCAGCTGTGTTCACCTGCTCAACAACACAGACCCAATAAACGAGTCAAATGAGATGTTCTGCTAGGTCACCTGACATAACTGTAGCATTTCATAACATCCGGAAAGATGCTAGAATTAACATCTCTTTCTTCAAATGTTCACATTTCCATAGCATCATCTTACAGTCTATTCTCATTTTTTCTTCCTTAATGATTTCTACTTTTTTACCTTTAATGTACATTTGCCCCTTGAGTAAAAATTTCCCTAACTGAAATAACCTGCTTATTATAGCTCTCTGTACTGTACAGTTCTCAACATCTTAGATGAAAAATGCAAGTAAACTGATGTAAATATTTTGAGATCAAGTGTGTCTTGTATTTTTATTCCCACATATTACATAACGTTTGTTTTTAATTAAATAACACTTCAACTGAACCAGTGCACCAAAGACAGGTTTCTTTTTAGTTTCTCACCATGCTATCTAAACTATATTAGAATATCACCTCAATTTAGCTGAGTAAATTACAGTAATTTTTTTCACTGTTTTTAACATCATACCTCACTTTTGGGCTCTTGCATGCCAAATACAGAGATTTCATAAAGAACTTTTGGATGAAGTAGAAAATGAATTCCATTGCAAAATGAAGACACAGGTTTAGTGACATTATGAACACCTAAACATTCCTGTAAAATAATATTAAAAAGTATTTTTAAATTAGCAACACTGACTTTTCCAAAAGATCCATCTTTCTTCTATTTATAATCCAATTTCTATTTTAGTTTTTACTTCACTGAAATCTTTTTTAACAATAGAGAATGAAAAAGAGTCTCCTGTCCAACAGTTTCTTAGTTTGTATGAGATATGTATTACTTTCTGCCAAAAAGCATAATAATGATAAATTAAGTAAACAAATGGCTGAGACAACCATAATCTCTCAAAGTTATTCATCATGATAGACACAAAGGACATAAACATAATAATAAACTTATCCTAAGGCATTTGCATTTTACTTATAAAGGTTGAGAAAGAAAAATTCAACATGAAAAGGCCTCAAGTTATGGGAGATATAACTTTATATATATATAAACACACATATATAATATATACATATATGCATACACATATATATACCAGGATATATATAAAGTTATCATCAATACAGCTATGTACCTAAAATACAATTACTTTGAACCACCACTTAGAGCAACTATCAGAAATTTTTTTCTCAATATGTGATGGAGAATAATATTTTGTTAGCGGCTATTTAAGGTGAGGGAGGTAAAAAAGCTACTTGAAATATTAATAGAATTTAAATAGAATATAGAAGGTAAAAATATGATCAATAATGAGTTACATGAATACAACTTTTTTTCATTCCGCAAATTTCTACTTCCTACTACCAACAATTCAAAGGTCAAAAAGGTACCTACATACACTCACATATGTATACGCATACATCATTTTTCTTTCAACTATTAACCTCATGCCACAGACAGCAACTTGGTATTACAAGCTTTTCAAAGATCTAAAGCCTTTGCCTTAAAGTTTAACAATAGCTGTCACTTCCTTAAGATACTTACCTACCAGCTAAATTGTGACAATACCCTTCTGAAATCAAGATTTACTCCCTCAAATTGTCTTACTTTTCTCCAGCACCTTTATTTTTCTCGACATGATTATTCTAATCACCATATGACACATTCTAATGTGTCTCTGGCCCTGGCTTCCCCCTCTTGATAACAATTCATTTTTCAGCTCTCCTTCCCAGCACAAGTCCTCCGAAGAGTTCACTATCCTCAGTTGTTGGTACTTCCACATTTGCCAGGCCCTCTTCAACCCACACCAGCAGGACTTATGTCTCCACCATTCCACAGGAGCTTCTTGTAGAGGACACCAACGACCCCAGTGATGCCAAATCCAATGTGTTCACCTCTGTTTTCATCTGACTCTTCCTTCTCACCTCTGTCTCCACTACTGGCTCCCTCTGTTCCCAACTTCTAATTGGTTAGATCCTAGAAGGCCTTCTCTTCCCTAGTCTCTCAGTAGTTGCTCTTATCAGGGCTTGTGGCTTAAATATCATCTCTATGCTGATGACTGAAAATTTTACACCTCATCTGGGCTCCACACTCCAAAGGTAGTGTGGTGCAATGCTTAAGAATATGGGCTTTGGAGTGAAACGATCAGGGTTCAAAGCCCAGTTTTACCACTTTAGTTGAATGACCTTGGACAAATTCAAAGTATCTCTGTTTTCAGAAAGAGGCAGTACCTAGCTCACAGAGCTATAGGAGTCAGTGAGATAATATACTTATAAAAGTACTTGACACATAGAGTAAATGCTCAATAAATGTTAGCTGCTATCATTATCATTGAAATTACTAGCATTATTATATTTAACAGTCTACTAAACATCTGCACTTGATATAAAAAGGCATGTCAAACTTAGGTTCAAAACAGAATTCTACCCAATGCACAATCCCATATTTGGGACATCAATCCAACTGCTAAATCCAAATCCTTAAAATTCATCCTTGATCACTCTGTATCTCCTACTCCCATGATAGGCAAGACCAATTAGCTCCAGGTCCATAACATATCCCAAACTCATTTCCTTCTCTTCACCTCCCCTACACCACCGCATCTCATCAGGGCTACTACAATGGAACTGGTCTTCTTGCTTCCATTCTGACCCCCTACAATCCATTCCCCACACAATGGGAGAGTGATCTTTTCAGGAAGATCATCAGATCACGTTTAAATCATTCAAAGCATCTCACGGTACTTACAGTAAAATTCACAGCTTTACAATGTTTGGTACCCTGTCTACTTTTCAGACTCAATCTAGTACCATTTTTCTATTATCTCATTATAGTGCGCTTCTTTTTGTTCAGAAACACACAAAGTACATTCTCACCTGAAAAGCAGAGACTTTTCACCTGTTGTTTCCTCTAGCTAGAAATTCTCCCTCCCCAGCCAGCCTATATAAATTTAGTCCACATTACTATTCATTCTCTATTCCTTCATCCTTTTACTTTCTTTACAACACTATTTTCTTTAAAACCCTATATCCATAGAATGCATACGTAGTGTTGTAAAGAAAACGATATAGATATACACATATATTCTGTATGTAATGTTATAAAGAAAACTCTATATACATATAGATACATTTACACATATACAAATACACACTTTTTATGTATTTAAAGAATATTTTTAAATTATTACATACTTCTCTCTCTCTCCCCTATCAGAAGGTAAGCTCTCTGATGAAAAGGCTGTTTTCTGTACTTTGTATCACTACAGTCTAGCATACAGTAAAGCGTCCAGTAAATATTGCTAAATGAATGTCAGATGCAAACAGCATGGAAGTGGTCACCATTTAATCATCCCTAAATTTAAAAGTGATTTTACATCTTTATCATACCGTACTCAAAGTTAAGTCTTACGATAAAAACCTAACTTGCCTCTTCAGAAAAGTAACCTACACATTAGCAGCATGCTCCTACATTTAGTTCAGGTAGAGCTGCAGCAATGCCTTGGAGGTTTACCAGAAGACACTGGAATAATATCATATCACAGACATAGCCAATTAAGGTGAAATGCCTTTACAAATCCTTATATCTAAAACAAGGTACTACATCTTTACAACACAGGGACTAGCTAGAAGAAATCTCATCATTTGGAGCTTTTGACTTGGATTATTATAACTCCCTGAAAATAAGTACTTATCAATTTTTTAAAACCACAATGCACTATACAGATGAATATCTTTTGTGAGAAAAGAAAAATCACAATTATATTTTGCAAGAACAGTGTCAACTAATATAAATTTCAAATAGTTAACAAGAAAATAAAACATTAAATGAAAGTTCACATTCTTTTATTTTCTCCCCTTTTACAACTAGGATAATAAGGTGAGTTTTAACAAAAAATATCCTTTAAATTTTTGCAACCAAATGTATGACACTTGGTTATAAAAACTACAATGTATTAAAATCTAGAATTTTCAAAATTACTAACAGCTCAGTGCATTTTTTGAAAAACAAATTCAAGACTGACACATAAGTATTTGTTTCTGACATACTTTTTTTCCTATCATCCTAGTGATAGGAAAAATTATCTGAATGTTACATAAATGTAAATCTTAATAAGATTTCAAATAAAGCAATTCAATTGCTGAAGTTGCTAACTTAAGAAAATTTAATAGTACAAATTTTCCAGAATTGACTAGTAATTATCATCTATTTTTATGGGATATAGTTCTTGTATCTCATACAAAAGACCAAGTAATTTAAGTTTGAAGGTATAACAAGAGAGACTACTATGTGTTCTCAAAAACAAAACATACAGGCCAGGCGCAGTGGCTCACACCTGTAATCCCCACACTTTGGGAGACTGAAGCGGGTGGAATATGAGGTCAGGAGATCGAGACCATCCTGGCTAACATGGTGAAACCCCATCTCTACTAAAAATAGAAAAAATTAGCCGGGTGTGGTGGCACACGCCTATAGTCCCATCTACTCAGGAGGCTGAGGCAGGAGAATTGCTTGACCCTGGGAGACAAAGGTTGCAGTGAGCTGAGATTGTATCACTGCACTCCAGCCTGGGCAACATAATGGGACTCCGTCTCAACAACAAACAAACGAAAAAACAAAACCTCACCTTAGTGATTTCCAGACAGCAGTGGTAAGTTTCAACTTTCACTTGTGGCAACGGGTGAGACAACATATGGAGAAGCACCTTCTGACTTTCTCCTTGTAGTAATGGACTGGCCTGTGCAGATTTCCAGCTGGTAAAAAAGTAAAAACCAAGACATCCAAGGCAAGTAAGTTACTAAGCAAAAGACTGCAAAGCATACTGGAAGGGATTTCTTCTACTCCAATTCCTCAGACTGAGATCTTATTAAAAATAACTGATATTAGCAAGTACTTACCTAAGCACTTATTTATTTCAGGGTAGAGAAGCTTCTCTCTTAAAGAGTATTTTTAAAAACCCAAAATATCTTTAAAAACCTATACTCAGTTGATGTTTAACACATCACAGAATTTATTCTTTCCAAAAGCAATGAAGACACTAGTTCTAAATAGAAATTTGCTGATGTCCTCAAAATAAATTAACCAATACACACTGTTTTCTAAAAATCCACATAAGGAAAAGGCACAAAGTAATAAAAGTTACCAAACTCTCAATTTAAATTATTAATTAAAACTTTAAAGATAAACAATGTGTGTAAATAGTCTGGATGGATAACAAAAACAAATGTATAAAAATCCAAGGATTATTCACTTTGATTGTAGGCATGACTTTTTTTAAATTTAATCTTGAATATAACAGTTAAGTATCCTAATGCAGCTGTACATATAACCTTTAAGTCAGACACACAAAAGCAACTAAAAAATAATAATAGCAAAGATATAAGGTCAGTTTCACTTTCACTGTTTCTAAGTTTACATACATCCTAAGTGTCCAATAATAATATAATCACATTAAGAAAGAAAATATTACATCTTTGAACAAATGCTGATGATTTCCTTTATTAGGGGGAAATGCTGATGATAGGAAAAGCTACGCAAGGCTTGATCCGCCAGCTCCACTAATTCTAAGAGATCTTTCTCTCCCTAAAAAAGAAGCAGAATGGAATAATAAATGTCAAGTTCATGTACAATAAAATTCTTAACAGCTAACTAAGCAGCTTCAAGAAACTAGAACATGCAGAAACCATGAGATTGTTTACATGTGTTTAAGTCCATTTTCTCATCAAGCAACCTAAAAATGTCAGCCTAGGTGGAGAAACGGAAAATTCCCTAGCTAAATGCCACATGAGGCTTTCTATTATTTAACTCTGAGTAAGCTTAAAGTTACAATCAAGTTGCCTGGTTCTGTGATTACTACTTTTTGGCTCTACCTCCCCTAATAAAAACAAGGCTAATGTATTTTATTATCAACCTGCCTCTTGTAACAGCCTGACCACTAGGAACACACAGGACATTCAATGTGTGATCAACTGACCATGCAAAATGTCACAGAGGCTGGCTCACACCTGTAACCCCAGCATTTTGGTAGGCCGAGCCAGGAAGATCAGTTGAGGTCAGAAATTCACAACCAGCCTGGCCAACATGGTGAAATCCCGTCTCTACTAAAAATACAAAAAATTAGCTGGGTGTGGTGGCACATGCCTATAATCCTAGCTACTCAGGAGGCTGAGGTGGGAGGATCACTTGAACCTGGGAGGCAGAAGTTGCAGTGAGCAGAGATTGCGCTACTACACTCCAGCCTGGGGGACAGAGTGAGACTCTGTCTAAAAAATAAATAAAATAAAATAAAAAGGCCATAGAAATAATGCAATGTAAAGACATAATTCAAAATTCTATCACAAAGAAAACAAGAAGCCAGTGGTATTAACATGTGGCAAAAGGAAAAGAAAAAAAATAAACTATAGTAGTAAATAAGAAAAATAATAAATATCAAGTTCCAGGCCAGGCACAGTGGCTAATACCTGTAATCCTAGCATTTTGGGAGCCCAAGGTGGGAGGACAGCTTGAGGCCAGGAGTTCAAGACCAGCCTGGGCAACATAGTGAGACCTCTTCTCTACAAAACAATTTAAAAATTAGCCAGGTGTGGCACCATGTGCCTGTAGTACTATTTGCTTGGGAGGCTGAGGCAGATGGATTGCTGGAGCCCAAGAGATCAAGGCTGAAGCCTAGGCAGTAAAGGAGGCTGTCAAAATATAAAAAATTCAAAGATAACAAATAGGTTCAGATAGATTCTACTGTAGGCGCCAAATGAATAAGAATTTTAGCCCTAATTCTTCAAGATCTCCAGGATCCATTTTGTTAATTTCAAAGAGTAAACAAGTATTGTATCAATGTCTGTCTCTAAGACCCATTAACCCTTTCATTGATAACATACTAATATTCTAATTGTATTTTCAAAAGGGATAAATACTGAAAAATAATTATTGCTCTAACACTGCCCTAAAGTCATCCTAATACATTATAAACAATGTAGTTCATGACTATTTAATACTTTTTTAAAATTAGGCTTTATATGTATGTAATATGTACCTACAAAATATTAAGGCAAAAATGTGTCTACAAGTAAGCATTAAAATAGCCCTTATAATTCTGTTTACATCAACTGTCACTCAGTTCATATCAGTAAGTCACTTCATAGAGGTACGCATTATTAAATATTAAGACATTTGTAGTAACCACCACTTTTTTGTAAATCACTGATATTAGGAACATACACCATTAATTAAACTCTTTGTTTTACTTTTATACAAACCATATCCTTACTTCAACCTGTTAAATAACAGGTTATTTATAACTGACCCACTCAGTAATAATGTATCCCATCTGTAACAATTTAACTATATGTCCATCAATTTGAAAAATATAGATTAAACTTTCTAAATATGTCAAAGGGATTTAAAAGATATATTAACAAAACTTTTTACCTCCTTCTCAATATCAGACAGGAAGTTACAGGCGCATTCAATTGAATAAACGGCCTCTGCAGTTTGTTTATAAATACTGTAGTTTTCAGAATTCAGCTGTTCCAAATAGGCCACAATAGCTTCATGAATATTTGGATATTCCAAAGAAATAGGCATGTCCAAAGAAAGGAGAAATAACGCCGCTGACATGGGCTCTGGTAAAAACTTGCTTGCCTTGATTAATTAAAAAAAAAATAAAACTTTGTTTTAAAAAAAACCTCCTTTTAGAGAAACATGGTAGGCTATAATCTAATCCAATTTCCTTTTTTGCAATTCTTTGTCACAAAACTGAAGCTTTTTCCAAAGAAAATCCCATTTCCCAGCACATCATCTACATCCACCTCTATGTCTCTGTTCAATACAAAACGTCTCAAGTCCACATATCAAGTCTTTCTCAAAGCCCAGGATACTACTTTCTTCTTCCCCAAACCAGCTTCTCTCTTTGAGCCCTACACCTTGTTTAAACCTCTGCTATTGAACAAAGGCATGAGGCCTTTTTCCCTAAGTATTTTCTGTACATGTACACAAATCTCCACAATAAACTGAAGACAAGAACCCTCCCCATCCCATAGCTGAGCAAGACAGAGCTTATTAACAACATATTAATAACACTAAATCAAGTATAGCTATAGATTGATTTGAAAGGAAACTGACTTTTTTCTTTGGTTTTGTCTTTAAGAGGTGATAGGGGAAATTCAATATGATATTTTAAATAGTTCTAAAATACTCATAGAAGATAGCTCCTTAATTAGTATAAAATCAATATGCCCAAATGAAATACAAACCTTAAATCAAAGAGTTAAAACTGAAAGAACTATGGTTTTTAAAAAATTGTTCTAGTTTTGTGACAGGGTTCTAAATACCAATTAAAGAAATAAAAAGGACTAAAAATTCAATGTTCAGAGAAAATCTCTTGACAGGGCTCACTATTACAGTTGAAATGCTGCCTTTAAAAAGTGGGTTTGGGCATGATTTATTTCATGGATAATCATTAACTACCTGAAAGTCTAAGAGCTGAATCAGCTAAACAACAATACTTTTAAATGAATATAGTTGCTAAATAAAGATCAGAAACCACAGAAATCAAAATTTTAGATTACACAGACATGACAAACTTCCAGACTAGTAAAATAGTGGCTATTAGAAAGTCAAAGGAAATTTCATTATTCTGTGGAGAACTACCTTTTCTCATGGTATGGGTTGGGGAGAAACCCAATTATCTGTTCACCTATTAGTCACTCAATCAGCAAATATTAATTGGGTCTTACTGTGTTCCTCTACTATATGCCAGGCATCTCTCCAGCCCTGGGAACCCAGCAGACAGCAAAACAAAATCTCTGCCCACATGAAGCTCACATCCCACTAAAGAAAACAGAGTGTAAACCGATATACTTAATAAGATGTTAGGTGTGGCTAAAAACTTTTTTAAAAACAGGATGGGGAAGATGGAGAGGAACAGAGAAGTAATGGGGAGTGGAGCCAGGGAAATGCTACCTCTCTAAAGTAGAAGGGGAAGGCCGCACTAATAAGGTGACATTTAAGTAGAACCCTGGAAGGGTCAGGAGCCATGTGGCTATCCGAGAAAAACATTCATAGAACAGAGAAGAACAATTACAAAAACTATATTTGGTAGCAAGAAGCCAGTATAGCTGGTTCTGAGGAATGGAGTCAGAGGGGGGTGGTGGGCCAGATGAGGTAAGGCTTTGGGTCATCATAAGGACCTGTCCTCTGCTGGAAGCCACTGGAACATTTTAAACCAGTATCAAAAATGGTCTGTAGAGAACTGATGGTAATGTGCAAAAGTGGAAGCTGAGAGACAGAGGAGGACTTTACTACAATAATCCAGGCAGGACAGAATGGTGGGTTTAACTCAGGTATTTCAGATTCTGCACAGATATTCAAGGGATAAATGACAAATTTTGCTCAGGGATCATATCTATATATCAGCAACAGAGGGGAATCAAGGCTGACTCTAAGGTTTTTGCCTGATCAACAATCAACTTGAACCATGAAGTTGCCATTTACCTAGAAAGGCAAGACTACAGGAAGAACATATTTGGAAGGGGAAGCAAAGAATGAAATCTAGGACATGTTCAGTTGGAGATATTTATTGTTATCCAAGTGAAGACAAGTTTAGACTTCAGGTGATATGTGTGGTCTGGAAGTATAAGTTTGGAAGGCATCAACAAACAGATGGCATTTAAAGATCACAAATGGGATGATATTTCATGAGGGTTATAGTCAGTCCTGGGGTTTCACTCCTATACAGTTAGGAAAGTAAAGAGCAATTAGCAAAGGCAATTAGTGAGTTGGGCACTGTGCTAAGATAGTAAATCCTAGTGGAGCTAACTCTAAAGGCAGCGTGTTCTAGTTTAAGAGAGTTTTCTTTGTCTCTAGTCAGAAAAACAACAGCTGCTGTGAGAATTAAACGAACATTAAGCACAGTATATGGCATATAGCACTCGATAAATATTAATTTCCTTTTCTCGCTTCACTACAAAGGAATTCTACCATTTCACCCTGCATATTCATATTTGAAACTCTTGCTATCTCAACAACTCAAAGCCCCATGCTAATATTATCAGCTAATCCTTATGTGGCGCAATGGACTAATCACAATTTACACCAGAGATCTAAGATAGTTGTTCTGCATATATAAGCATTAGTCACATGTCATGGCAACTAAAAGTGAAGATGTTGCAGTGTAAATCCATCATCCCTATCAGTTAAAAAATAATCAGCAACGTCATCTCATGTGCATTGGGAGGAAGAGCTATAAATGTTTCCTCTAAACCTAGCCACTCAGTAACCACGGCGTAATTCTATGAGTTTGTTAGAAATGCCAACTCTCAGGTCCTACCCTTCACCTGATGAATCAGAATATGTAAGATGTGATTAACAATATCTCTAAGTGATCTGTGTGCACATTACCTTTTGAAAAGCACTGCTCTCAGTCACTCAACTGGTTTCACCAGGTGATTAGATTTCTTATACAAGCTAAAGACCTTGTGTTACAAATTCTTCCTTACCCACAGTCAGCATCACTAGCTAAGAAAGAGTAGTAGCAGTTCCTAGGATGCTCTGTGCTTCTGCTTCCAGAACAGGGCCAGTAATTTTAGCTCTTACTTCCCATATGTTTTCCCAAGGAAATTGCCTTCATCTGTTTTACCAATTTGGTTTACTCAACCACAATATTTTTCACAAGATTACCACCATATCATTTTAACCTATACATGAGTATTCTCCAAAATCATTTAAAATCAACAAACATCAGTTTCAAAATAGGCCTCAGAGGACATTTTGTCAAATTTAGGAAATCTCTACATAGATTCATATTTATTTTCAACATCCAAATTACATATTTGGTCAGTGACAACTCAAAAAAAAAAAAAAAAAAAAAAAACCACTTTATAGGCAAAAAGTTTCACAGTCCAAATTCTACTTCAATTGTTAGTGGGCTAGCAACAGACAGAGGGCAGCATAACCTTACATTACATAAACCAAAGCAGAAATTTAACAGCAATGAAATAGCATTTTTATTTAGATCTCATTTTAAAGTACTTAATTAATTAAAACAAATACAGTCATCTAAAAACAAATACCTTAATTACAATCTCCCACAATGATCAAAATTATCTAATAAAATTCCAAGTTATAAAGTACCAAAAATTAGATATTGATTTGTTTTTAAAAACAGAAACAATAAAACAACCTTGTTTATTAAAAAAAAAAAAAAAAAAAAGCATGGAGAATTAACTTTACATTATTCTAGCATAAAATAAATTATTGATTTCTATTTTGATTCCTGTCCAAATATGCACATAGATGAAAAAATACAACCAAAATTAAACACGATGCAACTGATATAAGTTTTCCATCAATACTTTGACCCATAGACTATTTGCAAAACTTAGTAACAAGCAATTGTAGCACCACTAATTTTTCAGTTATATAATATTAAGTAAGATACTCATATTTTAAATTCAATTCCTATCTTAAAAGACTGGAATTCTTCCATTTTTAATGCTTATGCCTTGAAAAACTGTCACTCTTCAAAACAGAAAAGGACTTTAGAAACATAATGACTAGTGAACACAAGTTAAAAATTAAAAGTAACACAAGTGATATTTTCCTTAAAGCAAAATATTATACTGAAAATGCAATGTTTTACTCATTTTCTAGATCACCTGATAATACATTTAGTATATAAGTGATACTTGGAAAATGGAGTTTGCACTATATGCTCTATAGAATTCTAGGTAACAAAACTGTAAATGTTTAATAACTAAGGGCAACAAAAAGGCCTAGGGAATAGTTTTCTAGTTTTCATAATTTCTCCCATACCTGCATTTTAGCATGCCATGTCTTTCTTTTTGCAATAAGTACACCACAAAACACTGATGTCTGAATGATCTGAGATATTTTTACTACTAACAGAGATAACCTCGTATTTAAAAACACACTGTGAAGATTTTAAAGATATTTACACATATTAAAATCATCTTTAACAGACTTCATACGATGAAATATTTTGTAATAAAAGTTAACAAATTAATGCTATAAGCAACAATAGTTATGGACCTTGAAAAGGCGTGGAGAGAGTACATACTTTATAATTTCATTTAAACGACATTCAAAACAGGCCAACTGATCCACAGTGACAGAAGTCAGAAAGAAGCCTGGCATGGAGAAGGAGGGAGAGGTAACAGATGGGAAGGGGCCTTGGAATGCTGGTAACATTCTATTTTCTGTTATGGGGGTGGTCACTTTTTAAAGACAGATGTGTTCACTTAGTAGAAAAAGCACTGAACTATGTACTTTTCTGAATGTTTATGAAAGTTTAAAAAAAAAAAAGCCTTTACAGAATTAATGCTTTTTTTCTAATAGCATTTTTTAAATCATTTAAAAATTTAAGTGGTCTGATTAAACTAACAGTGCACAATTTCAGAAAACTGTGATTAGCAACACACAGAAGAGACACCACCTTGGGCACTTTCGAAAAGTGCTTCTTTTTAATAATTTCCCCGCCATATACTCTCACAATTATTTTTTCTGCGTCCTACTCTTTTTATCCATTCTTTGGTAAAAACAGTAAAACCTGTGAGACTATTACATTTTAAAATTATGCTTATAATAAAAACATGTTTAAGCATTCAACCTTTAATCTAGTAATGCCCTTATTAGGAATATAAGAATCCAAAATATGAGTAAACGTGTATGTAGCAATTTGGCATAGTGTTATCAAAATATCAAAGAAAGAAAAAAAAAAAGAAACCTAAAAGTTTAATTTCTGGAATCCTTGTGCAAATCATAGAACATCTTTCTGGTAAAATATTAGTAGCCATTAAAATTTATGAAGTGTTTAATTAAATAAAAAATGTATGTTAGATAATAACAAATGGTAAAAAAAAAAAAAAAAAAAAAAGAATCAATAGGCCAGGTGCAGTGGCTCACACCAGTAATCCCAACACTTTGAGAGGCTGAGGTGGGAGGATCACCTGAGGTCAGGAGTTCAAGATCAGCTTGGCCAACATGGCAAAATCCCATCTCTATTAAAGCAACACAAAAATTAGCTGGGTGTGGTGGCTCACACCTGCAATCCCAGCTACTTGGGAGGCTGATGAAGGAAAATCACTTGAACCTGGGAGGTGGAGGTTGCAGTGAGTCAAGAAAAGTGTCACTGAACTCCAACATGCGTAACATAGCAATACTCCATCTCAAAAAAAAAAAAAAAACCAAAAAAAAAAAAAAAAAGAATAAAAAACTTTTATGGATGTTGTCAATTTGACTTAAAGCAAAAAAGAAAAAAGCCTCAAAACTAACTTGAAATTATGAATGAATTTTTATTCTTTGTACATTAAAATGTTTTTTAAATGAACATCTTATTTTCTGAATAAAAGTTAAAAACTAAAAACACCAAAGCTTAAGAAAAGAAAGGGCTACGTAAAATAGAAAAGTAGGAAAAAGAAAAGTACTAGAATAAAGACTACCACAGAAGATAGTTTATTGCTATCACAGGCAGAAAAGCAGCTTTGTGAAAGAGACCTAAAGCAACATGTTAATCAAAAAAAAAAAAAAAACAACTTTCAAAAGACATAGTAAGGTATGAAATCATATATTACATAACTCAAAATACAAATACGGTTAAGTTTAGACATAAAACAAACTACCAAATATTAACTAGTTGAATCAAATAAAAACCAGGATACTTAATCCTACCAGACATGTCTTCCGAAAATCTTTTGATAAGTTGCTAAAATAAAAATATTAAGCAATTAAGTTGCTGTCAGAAAGGAAATAGTAGGACACCTTCAAGAGAAATGCATGTGACCAAAAAAAAAAAATCCCATAAGTTACTAAAATACAAAACACACCAGTAATGTACGGAAAGTACAACAAATATAAAAAACAGGACAGTCCTCAGAAACCAACTTGATTAACACTTAGAACCTAAAGCACTGCTGACACTATTTTGAATAAATAAAACAAGAAAAAGTTTCCATGACACTAACATATGCTAACTAAAAAACAATTTCTGAAGCAGCAATGGAAACTATTGTTCATATTCCATGTGTCAAGGAACCTGGGAAACAGTGAGTAAGTAAAGACCTAACACCGTAAGAACTCTAGAAGAAAACCTAGGCAATACCACTCAGGACATAAGCATGGGTAAGGACTTCATGACTAAAGCACCAAAAGCAATGGCAACAAAAGCCAAAATTGACAAATGGGATCTAATTAAACTAAAGCGCTTCTGCACAGCAAAAGAGACTACCATTAAACTGGCAACCAATAGAATGGGAAAAATTTTTTGCAATCTACCCATCTGAAAAAGGGCTAATATCCACAATCTACAAAGAACTTAAACAAATTTACAAGAAAAAAACAAACACTACCATCAAAAAGTGCAGGAAGGATATAAACAGATATTTCTCAAAAGAAGACACGTATGCAGCCAACAAACATGAAGAAAAGCTCATCATCACTGGTCATTAGAGAAATGCAAATCAAAACCACATTGAGATATCATCTCACGCCAGTTAGAATGGCGATCATTAAAAAACACATGCTGGAGAGGATATGGAGATATAGGAATGCTTTTACACTGTTGGTGGGAGTGTAAATTAGTTCAACCACAGTGGAAGACAGTGGGGCAATTCCTCAAGGATCTAGAACTAGAAATACCATTTTACCCAGCAATCTCATTACTGGGTAAATACCCAAAAGATTATAAATCATTCTATTATGAAGACACACGCACACATGTTTATTGTGGCACTGTTCACAATAGCAAAGACTTGGAACCAACCCAAATGCCCATCAATGATAGACTGGATTAAGAAAATGTGGCACATATACCCCCTGAAATACTATGCAGCCATAAAAAAGAATGAGTTCATGTCCTTTGCAGGGACATGAATAAAGCTGGAAACCATCATTCTCAGCAAAATGACACAAGAACAGAAAACCAAACACGGCATGTTCTCACTCATAAGTGGTTGCTGAACAAAGAAAACACATGGACATCATCATGTGTTGATGGGGAGGGGAACATCATACACTGGGGCCTGCAGGGGAGTGGGTTGCTAGGGGAGGGATAGCAGGGGGTGGGGGGATAGGGAGGGATAGCATTAGGAGAAATACCTAATGTAGATGACGAGGTGGTGCATGCAGCAAACTACCAGGGCACGTGTATACCTATGTAACAAACCTGCGCATTCTACACATGTACCCCAGAACTTAAAGTATAATAATAAAAAAAAAAAACTCTGACAACATGTACCTAGCTGAAGAGAAGGAAAGGCTACTCTTGATATTAATGGTAAGAACCAAGACACACACTGCAGAGACAAGATCAGTAGGCTTTCAGTGACCTCCAATCAATTAAAAGATACATCAAGTGTACCAATTATATATATATATATATATATATATATATATATATATATATGTACGGAAAAATGTATTCATATATAAGACATAATCTCTTTCTTCAAGTGATTCCAAAGTTATCAAAGAAATTAAATAAGTCAAACATATACATGTATATGTGTATATATATATGTATAGATAACAGCAAGTCTTTTCTTTTACAAAACTAAGTTCTATGGGGCCAAGGACTAATTCTAACCTACTCAGTTTTACATCCAGCATGAAATACTAATAGCTCATCATAGGCAATCAATAAATTAGTCACTGAATGAACAAGTGAAAGAAAAAACAAACAAATGTTCAGACTGCAATAAAATATATGCAATAAAAACAACTGCAAAATTAAAAAATAATTTCCTATCAAATGATTTGTCAAAATTGTTCAAAATGTTAACCATTTCTCAATTTCTACATTTCCCATATAATCTTTGTTACACTATTTTGAAAATGTCCTAAAGCACAATACCTTGACACCATGAAAAGATCAGAAGAAATTTACAACAGAGCATTTATTTATAATAGTCAGTAAACTACAAACGAGCAGCATTACCTACCTTACCTTTTCAACAGGAAGAAGCGTTTGTAACAGTCGAACTGCAAACAGTGAAATGCTGATAAAGGCCATTCTGTGGTGCACAAGCATCACCTCTGATTGTTCCAAACTGACACTACTCCTATGGTAGCACACCGTTTCTCCAAGGGCTCCCAATACCAGGAGCAGTTTCTCTTTCTAAAAACATTTACACAACATAAAAGAGAAAAAAACAACTAATTTTAGGGGCCAGTGTACAAAAGCCACTGAGAATAGTTTAAAATATTATCATTATCATTAAACAGGAAAACAAACCAAAACGTATTCCTCTGAGAATTACCAATACCTGCTGACATAATTTAAAAAGCACAAAAGAATGACAAACCACCTACATTTTGAAAATACAACTAATAATCTTTATGTATTTAATATGATGGATCTTTAACAATGAATAAAATACAGAAGGTAATGAACCATCAATTCCTCCTAGTTTCTAGTGCTTAATTGTTCCAATTTGGAACATTTACACATAAACCCTTCGTCAAGTATTTCTTATACTTACTATACGCCTAACGCAGTGGCAGGGATAATGGAAAAAAATCCATTAGTACAAGAGACATGATCCCTGTCCTCAAATTGATACCAACAGTTCTAAAGACATGAATCAAGGAAAGTCAAACAATTAAAAAGCAATTAAATATCAAATTGTATAAACTCTGTCTCTCTTCAGATAATAAGGTTTCAAGTGGAAAATGTTATGGCATCATAAATTTTAAATAATTTACTACTCCAAGAGAAATAATATCTTTTAAACTGAAAGGTCTACATTAAATATGAAGAAGAAGCTATGCATAGTAGACTGACTTGTAAGTCACATCAGTATAGATCAAAGTATATGCCAGATATGTCTCTATAAACCAGTGGGTAAAAGGACACCCTCAGTAAGAAAGAAAGAAAGAAAAAAAAAAAAAAACACTGAAGTTCTTACCTTCAATTTTCGATTGAAAACATATGAAAATAAAAATGAGAAATACCTGCAAACTAGAAAAAAAATCTAAAATATCAGAATTTTTTTAATTCAAGGATGACTATACAGGGAACAACTAAAAGGTATGAGGCCCCAAAATCACAAGTCATTGGCAAGGATATGGAAAATCTGGAACTCTTGCGCATTGCTGGTGGGAATGTAAAACGGTGCAGTTACTGTGGAAAACATAATGGCAGTTCTTCAAAAAAATTAAACCTAGAATTATCATATAATCCAGCAAATTCCACTTCTGGGTATACACCCAAAAGAACTGAAAGCAGGGTCTCAAAGAGAGATGTATACACACCCAGGTTCATAGCAGCACTATTCACAACAGCCAAAAGGTGGAAACAATGCAAGTGGCCACTGACCAATAAATGCAGATACAAAATGTGGTATGTTGTATACACATACAAAAAAAGGGGGCCGGGAATGGTGGCTCACACCTGTAATCCCAACACTTTGGGAGGCCGAGGCAGGCAGATCACGAAGACAGGAGTTCAAGACTAGCCTGACCAACATGGTGAAACCCTGTCTCTACTAAAAATATAAAAATTAGCTCAGGTGGCAGGTGGCAAGTATTTGAAGGAATAAATGACCTTAACAAGGTCACAGAATACAAGGTCAATGCCAACAACAAACAACAGAAAAATAAAATTTTAAAAACAGTCCCATTTATGCTGGGTGTGGTGGTTCATGCCTGTGATCCCAGCAGTCTGAGAGGCTGAGGTGAGCAGATCATGAGGTCAGGAGTTCTAGACTAGCCTGGCCAACATGGTGATACCCCATCTCTACTAAAAATACCAAAAATATCCAGGTGTGGTGGTGGGCTTCTGTGATACCAGCTACTGGGGAGGCCGAGGCAGGAGAATTGCTTGAACCCAGTAAATGGAGATCATGCCAGCGCACTCCAGCCTGGGCAACAGAGTGAGACTCTATCTAAAAAAAGTCCCATTCAAAATAATATCAAAAACATAAAATATTAGAGATAAGTTTAACAAAATAAGTGTAAGTTCTGTATACTAAGAACTTCGAAACACTGCTGAGAGAGATTAAAGAAGACCAAAAGTAAATGAAGATTAATATACCATGTTAATAGTTTAGGGGTCTAAAATTTTTAAGATGTGAATTCTCTCCAAATTGAACTACAGGTTCATCATCCCAATCAATATCCTAACAAGCTTTTTTGCAAAATTTGACAAGGTGGTTAAAAAAAATTATATGTATATGCAAAGGACACAGAAGAGCTCAAACATTTTTTTCACAGGAGAAAGTTAGAAAGACTTTATTTTCAACTGATTTCAAGACTTAACTATAAAGTTAATCAAGAGAGTGTGGTTTTGGCACAGGATAGATATATAGAGCAAAGAAACAGAGTTGATTAGGAATAGACCCACATCTTTGTGATCAATCAGTTTTTCACAAAGGTGCCAAATTAATTCAAATTAATTAATTCAACAAGGATAGTCTTTGCATCCAATTGTGGTGGAATAATTGGATATTCACTAGGAAATATGTGAACTTTGATACTTCGTTTATTCTATATGCAAAGATTAACTCAGAATGGGTGGTAGACCTAAATGTAAAAGTTAAGGACATAAAACTTTTAAAGAAGACCCTGGAGAAAATTTTTGAGGATTTAGGTAAGCAAAAATTTCTTCCTTTCTTTCTTTCTCTTTCTTTTCTTTTCTCTTTCCTTCCTTCCTTCCTTCCTTCAATTTTTTAAAATCTCCCTTGAGTCAGGGTCCTGAGGAAAGTCTCTGCTCCTCACCGTGCTGCTATAAAGTGATTCCTGCTCACTCACACACATGCACACTGGACAATGATAGAGCTTCACTCCTTTCATGACAAGGCCTCACCCTCAGAAATTGTGCTGAGAGAACTTGTGCTTCTAGAATTTTCTGCCAAAAGGCTATGTAAGTGCCCAGAGGACTCGTGGCTTACTTTTATCCCCAGATCTTGAATCTGCAGCAGTGACCTGTTTTCTCCACTAGCCTAGGCCTCCGGGTCGCACATCCCTCCCAGCTGCCTGAATGCATGCATTTATCAGTCAGAGCTACCCAGCCCACTCAATTCCTACTGCCACTCCTGAACGACGCTGTCTCCCCTCTTACTCCCCCGCCTCCACCCTCCATCTCGTCTAACGTCATCAACCCTGTAGTGTGGGATACCTCCAAGCCCATGATAGCTAAGCACCACAAAGTAGTTAAAGTCCTCCTCAAGGACCTCACCCATTTTCCTTCGCGCCCCCAGTTCCCCGTTTCCAAAACCCACCGTCAATGCCTAAAACCTATTGTTACCCGCTTGTTAGCTCAGGAGCTGCTCCTCCCCTTCAGCTTCCCATGTAACACTCCCATTCTGCCAGTCCATAAATCGAACGGAGACTACTGCCTAGTTCAGGACCTGTGCCTCATTAATGTGGCAGTAGTACCCCTCCACCCAGTAGTTCCTAACTCATACATCTTATGTCAAATATTCCTTCCACTACCTCACATTTTACAGTTCCTAACCTTAAGGATGCCTTTTTCACCATCCCCCTCCACCCTAATTCATATTTTCTTTTCGCCTTCACCTGGACTAACCCTAACACTGACCTGTCCCAACAACTTACATGGGCGGTCCTGCCCCAGGAGTTTAGGGACAGCCCCCACATTTTTGGGCAAGCCCTAGCGGCTGACTTCCATTTTTGCCCCTTCCAACCCAGCCTCCTCCTCCAGTACGTAAACAAACTGTTGCTCTGCAGCCCCTCCCTTGCCCTATCTCAGCAACACACAGCCATCGTTCTTAACTTCCTTGGGTCTCGGGGATATCGAGTATCTCCCTCTAAGGCTCAGTTGTCAGTCACCTCAGTCACGTATTTGGGCATCTACCTCACCCGCAGGACTAAAAGCCTGACAGCGGACCGCCAAAAGGCACTTCTCTCACTACAGCCTCCAGAAACTGCCAACTAAATCCTCTCCTTTCTGGGGTTTGTGGAATTCTTCCATCGCTGGGTACCTAACTTTACCTCCCTGGCTAAACCCCTGTACTTAGCAGCCAAAGAAACCCCCACGGGACCCCTGTCTCAACCCAGGGTGGTAAAGCAAGCTTTTAAGGCTCTCCAAGCTGCTCTGTCCGCTGCGCCACC
>CAUYLG010023718.1:0-10413 GCA_963573385.1 Cacajao melanocephalus | reverse complement strand
GGTGTCCCTGAGAGGAGGGGAGTGGGCTTGACACTGCAGGTGGGGGGGGGTTGGCTCCACATGGCTGAGCTCAACTGGGAGGGGAGACAGACAAGGAGCAGAGTCAGAGAGAAGGAGACAGAGAGACAGACAGAGAAACAGAGAGGTCCTGGCAGCATCTCCCAGGCCCCTTCATCCAGCCGTACCTGACGGTGCACAGTGCTGGACTCCAGTTGGTTTGAGTTGTTTTTTTTTGTCTCCTTCAACCACAGAGTCCTAAATATGGAGAAAACATCAGGGGGTGGTGGTGGAGAAACTTTCATAAACCTCCAGTTTACAAGGAGCACCTCCAGACTGGAGGCCCCTCCGACTTTCCTCCCAGCACCACCCACGGAAGCAGCTGGTGCCCATGGCAGGCACAGCTGAGGGATGCATCCAGAACGCCCTCCCAGGAGGCTCTGTGCTCAGGCTCCTCAACTCATCCATCAGCACAGACATCCAAGGTCCTCCCCACGGAGAGACTGGGGTGGAGAAGGGACCACTTCACCCAAGGTCTGAATGAGGTGAGGTGAGGATGGCAGGGATGAAGGTGAAAGCCTGGACATGACCCAGGAGGGTGGACATGGGTCCTGACCAGCTGGCAGAGCCCCAGGAATGGAGTCAGATTGATGCCCCCAGGTCTGGCTGGCACCCAGCAAAGGAAAACACCGGCATCAGAGCTTCCTTCCACCCCACCCCCATGACCACCCCTCACCACCCCACCCCCACCTCTCCCTGCTGGAGAGGCCCTTCCCTTCCTGCCCACTCTCTGGCAGGGTAACACCTGCCCAGGGCTCATTTTCACTTCACTGAGAAGTGTTTGCCTCGTCTGTGTCCCCTTAGAACTGCAGAGACCAATGCAGTGGCAGGAGTCACCAGCCCCGTCACCTGGGCAGGGCTTGCAGAAGGTGTTTGATGGGCCACGTCCAGTTCCCAGGTGGGGCTTTAGCCCACGGAATCCTTCAACATGGGAGCATACAGAACCCCCTTAAACCTTAATCTATTTTTTTTGGCCAGTGTTCTGTGGTAGAGATGAGTTGTCATTCATCTAACCTGCTGATGGAATCCAGGGCAGTTCAGTGAGAACCCTGAATCCCACAGAGCCAGACAGGACATCCTGGAATCTATTTCTTGGCTCCCACAAGTGTATTTTCTGCAGGGTGGATTCCTAGAGGGAAGACAGAATAGCTGAGCACCATCAATGTCCCCAAGTGAGCCCAGGGGCTGGAGAGTCTGTTGCTGGTCATGCACAGTGCTTCCCTCAGAGCCCCTCACCACCCTTATCTGTCTCCTCACCTTCCCATTCCCCATCTGGCACCCACTGGGACCTCCAGCTCCTCCTCACCCAATTCCCTGTTTCTTCCTCCCCTATTCTCCATCCTTACCTACCCCATGTCCATTGATGCATCTAACCCACAGGATTCTCCCTCTGACTTTGCAACAGGGAGACCTTCTGTCCTTGGTTAGGGCAAGGATCATCCTTTCAAATCTTCTCCTGCACCTGGACTGACTGCCCTGCTTTGGCAGTATCTCAGTGTGCAGAATCCTTCTGGGACAGACAGGACCAGGGTTCCTCCAGCTTCCTGCAGGATGCTCCCCTGAGGTCATTTTTGTTGCAGCCCATCCCAAAGAACTTGACTCGTTTCCCCAGTGACTCATATTCCCATTTGAGGGAGGGATTCAGTGAATGAATGAGTGAATGAGAGTGAATGAATGAGTTAATAAGTGATTGAATGAGTGAATGAGTGAATGACTAATGAGGAGTGAATGAGCAATGAGGAGTGGATGAGTAATGAGGAGTGAATGAGTAAGTGAATAAATGGGTGAGTGAATGAGTGAGTGAATGGGTGAGTGAATGAGTGAGTGAATGAGCGAGTGAGGGAGTGAGTGAATGAGTAATGAAGAATGAATGAGTATGTGAATGAGTGAGTGAGGGTGTGATAGAAGGAGTGAATGAGTGAGGGAGTGAATGAGTAAGAGAATGAGTGAGTGAATGAGTGAGTGAGTGAATGAGAAAATGAGTGAGGGAGTAAGTGAATGAGTGAGGGAGTAAGTGAATGAATGGGTGAGTGAATGAAAGAGTGAGTGTGGGAGTGAGTGAGAGGGAATGAATGAGTTTTTGAATGAATGAGTGAGTGAGGGAATGAGTGAGTGAGTGAATGGGTGAGTGAATGAGGGAGTGAATGAGTGAGTGAGAGAATGAGTGAATGAGTAAATAAATGCATGAATGAGTGAGTGAGTGAAAAATAAATGAGTGAGGGAGGGAGTGAATGAGGGAGTTGTCAACTCCAAATATCTGAGACAGGTCTCAGTTAATTTAGAAAGTGTATTTTGCCAAGGTTGAGGACGCACGCCCATGACACAGTTTCATGAGGTCCTGATGACGTGTGCCCAAGGTGGTCAGAGCACACTTTGGTTTTATACATTTTAGGGAGACATGAGACATCAATCAACATACGTAAGATGAACATTGCTTCGGTCTGGAAGGTAGGACAATTCAAAGTGGGGACGGGGCTTCCAGGTCATAGGTAGAAATAGACAAATAGTTGCATTCTTTTGAGTTTCTGATTAGCCTCTCCAGAGGAGTCAATTGCATATGCATTTATCTCAATGAGCAGAGGGGTGACTTTGAATAGAATGGGAGACAGGTTTGCCCTAAGGAGTTCCCAGCTTGACTTTTCCCTTTAGCTTAGTGATTTTTGGGGTCCTGAGGTTTATTTTCCTTTCACATTTCTCTCACTTTTTTAAAAAAATCTTTTGGAAAAGCATTTTAGAAGAAAATGAGTCTCTGGTCTCAGGTTTCATCTGACATCTCTTTGCTAGGATAGTTTATTCTTAGACTGGTAGGTCCTGAGTTATTAAGAAAGTTTGTTTTTAGTAGGTTGTTAAATCTCATGTCCTATGAAGAGAAAATAGGGGGAGGAAGGGAGAAAAGCAACAACAAACCAAACAACAATCCTGGAAAATTGATATAGGCTGCATTACTCTGAAGTCTATACATCAGTAGGAAGGTATGAAAGTGGCTTGTGTATGTAAATAAGTTGCTGGGGTTTTTTTTTCTGAAATTTAAGTTGTCCAGCTTCAGTTTACAGGGTTTTAAGAAAGGACAGTTTCGTTTTTATTGACTCTAAATTAGGAAAAATGGGGGGGGAGGGGAGAAGGAAGAAAAAAATGAAAAAGATTATATTGAAGACTTGTAGCCGAGAAAATTAGAATTCAACCCAAACTGTAGACAATAATAAAAAGTGAAAAACATTAGGCAAGACTAGAATCTAACAACAAGTGTACTACAGTTTTGAAACATATTTTTTCTTCTCTGTAATTTTTCATCTTTATTAAAGACAAATCATGGTAGAACTGATTTGCTTTATTATACTTGGCCTGATTATTTGGATTTTAAATTTATTTTGATGGAATTTTGTTCCATAGAAGAAATCTCAGATATGACCTATTTAAAGCCAAGCCCAGCCATGGATTTTTACCATCATCAAATACTTATGAGTTGGGTGAATTCTTCTCCTTTTGAGGTCTGAAGATAAACTCAGGACTTCTGAGCCTGTTAGAAAGTGACATTTTTTACTAACCACAGGCCAGGAACCCTGTTCAGGATCTGTGCACACAAAGTATGAGGCTAGTTTTTCCCAAGGGGCTTTTATTGGCTCCATAAGTCAAGTTTGATTCCTTTAAGGAAAACACATCATTCCAGGCAAAGTCCTGGTAAAATAACTAGTTTCTCCAATTGTTTTCTGTTACCAATGAAAACAGATTCCTACTGCACTTATGCAAATAACTGTAACACCATAAGTTAAGAATACTGACAAATAGTTTCCAAATTCTGGAGAAATCAAGTAGAAACAAACAAATATGCTCCAAATTTTGTTCATAAGAGTATACTAGATTGTTAAAAGCTGTAAATAGCTCAAAAGAAAAGCTTCCTAGACTCTGAAACAAAACAAAGGATCAGCAATGATTTAAGCTTCAAAATATCACTTCAAAAAGGTTACTTCAATCTTCTATTAGTTCCATCCATGAAGTAAATTCTTGTTCTGCTTGATATTCATAAACATTTCAGCTATCCATGAATCCAGAAAGATTTTTTCTATTCTGATTTCACAATCTCCAAAGTTATCAGAAATCTGCATTCAAGAGCACCTGTTACAGTTTTATAGCTGATTATAAAACCACCTTCTAAAGAGGACAAAAACAAGACAACACTTTTCTGTGGATGACAAAAAGTTTTAGGGCAGCCATGGTCAAAGATACAATTGACAGGGAAATTTGTTGCCTCTGTGTCACACAATAATTTAACATAACAATTGATTATTACTGATAATGTACACTAAGTCATATCAAAATTGTAGGTTTTTCCCATAATTTTGGAACACATACCAATAATATATTTATACAAATACAGCCCAAAGAAAACCAACACCATTTCATATTTGACAATGCTTCTTGTATAATTTTTATACCAAATAAACCAAATTATGTCATTTCTGGACCTTAGGAAACCTAACATCTTAAAGGATTAATTAGGTCAGAAAAAGACATAATTTATACTTTTATTTTTGAAAGTTTATCATATATCAAAGGCTTAAAATGCTTGATATCACAGGTCATTGTAAAATAAGTCATTCATTTCGCCAAAGTGATAACTCAAGGATTTCCAAAAAAAGGCAAAAACCTTCATTCTTTAAGAGAGGAGACTTAATTTTCCAAACAGTAAAGCCTAATAAAAATGGTATGAAGCCAATTAAATTTCTTTTTCAAAATTTTATAAACAATCTATAAAATTTAAGTCTTGACCATAAGATATAACTTCTATAAGCTTTTTATAACTTTTATAACCTTTATTAAGGAGTCAGTGACTGCTTCAACAAAACCTTGTTAATCTGACATAGGGGCTTATATGCTGGTCTTGCATCAGTGTGTCTTTGACATTAATTATTAATTTATAAAGAAACTGAACTTATTTTATTTCTCAAAATCGACCCTTAGAATCTCACATTGTCCATCTCTTCTGTTATAGTTCCTGGGCCTTGAAGAGTTGAATAGCTTTCATTTCTGGCCCTGTGTCTCAGGAATGCAGTTCATTTTGATTGGCATCTTCTACTGGGCCTGAAGATGAGGCTTTAAGTGTTGTCAGTGTTTAAGATTTAGCAGGACTTGGTGTACTTTTTAGACCCAGGAGTGAAAGCCCTGTAACACCATTTCACTAGGACTTTAAAAGCATATACAGAAAGATACAGGGATGTAATAACCTTAATATTTTAAAAAACTATTTTAATCTCAGTTTTCTTCCTAAGCAAACCAAAACTTAATAATAATGGCATAGGAATTGTTTCAATAAACTGTAAAATCTGTTAGGCCAGTTACCAAGTGGCAAAAGAAAAGACCTTCTGCATTACACAGAATATTATGTTGGAAGAAAACATTTCCTTTAGACCTTTAAGAAAATATTGTTATGAACAGGCTACAACAAACAGAGCTCAAAGAAGAAAAACCTATATGAGCTGAAAAATGAATTGAAGGAGAGCATTACTATTTCTCACACTTTAAAAGGGAAGAGAAAACCTAGGATGGTGAGATGCAATAAAAGTTGAATGTTGTGTTAGAAAAATTAAAATCTCTTATAATTAATCAAGAGTAAATCAATCCCTTAAGGAAACTGTATTGTTGTTATATTTTTTCACATTAATTAAGCCCAATCTCTAGGAAAACCATTATAATTTCCCTTTAGTTAATAGACAACTTGATCATATAAAAGTTTTTGGCCTTTTTCTTATAAATCCTCTTATTGTGACTTACACAGACCATTCATGACATGCTTGGACTTTCTTGTTTGCCCTAAATGTTCCTCTTTCTTAACCAGTCATTTTATTCTAGGACTAAATTTACCATACAAGCTTCTTTCTCACACAAAATTGTTTCTCTTTAAGCTTTCTTACCAAAAAAACCCCACCTCTTTATTTTTATAACTTTCTTTACATTCTTCTCATTTCCTGGTTTCTTTTACCTTGTTTTATACAGAACCTTTAAGTAAGCTTTGAATTAGACAAAAATTGTTCACCTTTTTTAAAAGTACACATTTTTTTTTTAGAAAAGATATTTTCCTACAAATATATTTTTATTGACAAACACCCAAATAATGAAATATATATTATTTAATTTAATGTAACTTTAGATTCTAAATTATGATGAGTTTGTCTACAAGTATTTATCCCATTACATTTGTCTAATTATTTTATTTTGGTTACCTAGATTATTTATGAAAACTGCAATAGCCATCATTTAAAGTTATGGAATTGTCATTGCAAAATTATAACTAAGACAATGAAAAAGAGCTGAACTAACTGGCTCCATCTTGTTTCTAACCTCCAAGCTGTTTTTTGTTCATTTCTGGGCATGGGCTGAACTAACTTTGGGAGGAACTTAGTTTATAGTTTAGCTTTGAAACAAAGACAGCAACAGTCTTTTCCCAAACAAACCTTACTTCCTGTGAACTAAACTGCCCAAAGTCACAGATTAGAAGTTATGATAATCTTACTAAATTCAAGATGTAGCTGTTTTCATTAAACCAACAGCAATGTCTTATTTATTAAAAATTACACAAACATTATTCTGTTTTGGGCTTTGTTTACAGTTTTGAAACCCCTATGCCAAATTTTGACACCTTATAGTATTTGGCAGGGATAAGTATGAAATTGCTTGATTAGTAAATGCAAACAAAAATGTATGCTGGAAACTCCTAAGATATTTATAATATTATTATACTACATCAATAATTTTAAATCTAGCTTATTTATTAAAGACTTTACTTAAGTTATGTAAACTTGAAAAAGCATTTGACTAGTCTTTTTTCCTGATAAAGTATTTGATTCAAGAGCTTTTATCTTCTTAAACCAGTTAATTAGAGCCCTTTTTATATATATATATTTTTTTTCAGCAGTGAAACATTTGGTACACACACATAAATACATAGACATATTAGGCATGTCCATAGAAGTACATCTTATAGGTTTATAAAAACATTTTTTCTATCTTGATAATCTGTTTTACTAGTCTAGACAGTTGTCAGCTAAATAGCCTTAAATTTATGTATCAAAGGAAACAACTCAAGTAAAAATAAAATAGCAAAATTCACCTCATAAGGTACAGGGAGAAAAAATAAAAGTGTGCTAGAGGGAAATTAAAATGGATTTAATTTCCAATTAAGCATAAAATTATAGAAATTATAAAGGCCTTTTAAATACACACACACACACACACACACACACACAAACACCGTATAGATTTTACTTCAGAACTTTAGCCATGAGATAAACACAAATTCACAGCTTGTTTAAAAAAAAAAAAAAAAAGCCTATTGGATCCAAATAGAGGTTTTTATCTTAATGGAAAAATAGCAACAGATTTAAAGCAGGCAGAAAAGTAAATAGAGAAAAAGACTTAGGAACTCTGTTGTTTGAGGGCTGACCTTAGGGCTCTTTTTCATTAATGTAAAGGTGCACAAAGACCATATTACTTCCATTTTACATAAACTCTAGCAGTAGAGGTGCCATAAAACCTACAGAGTGTTCACAAGGGGGACATTCTCTTTGTTTTCTCCTCATTCTTAAGTTACTTGTTTCCCACTTTTTTTTAAGGAGGAACTGAGCTATAGCCTAGCGTTTTTGTGTTGTCAAGTGATGTGTGCTGCTTGTGGGAAGGACTCCACAATTTGTCACCACTGAGTCATTTCTGCCCTCTTACATGTCTCAGTTTCTCTCTCCAGAGGTCTATGACCTCTCAGATGGCTCAAAGTGCTGGGTGATCAGCCTTTATATGCATTTCCTGAATGAGTCTTTTTAAAAACTAAATTTCGTTGGAGATTTCCCTGTAGGGCCACTGTATGTCCTGGGGAGTCAACCCTCCAGACACTTCCATGAGGCCTCCAGTCACCCAGTGGTGCCTTTCAGCTGGGAGGAGCAAAATGCCTTTTCTCTTTGAAGCTAAGAAAACTGTGTTTCTCATTTACCTATGAAAACAATAGTTCAGTTCCTCATGCAAATGCACACAAACAAGCTGAATAGAGATTAATTTTTGGAGAAAAAGCAATAGAGAAGGCCCTTTAGAATGCCTCTCCAAACTAGAATTAGGATCCTTAAACAACTTCCTTAGAGAAAAAAAAAAAACAAAAAAACCCAAAAAAACCAGCCAAGACCACTTTCTGTAAACTGTGCTCAGCCACTCCTAACTTTGTAGTTCTCATCTGCCATCACACACGCCAAGGTCAAATCCCCTCACAATACAAGGTCATCTCTGGTACCCTCAAAGCCAAAGAGGTCAGGTCATGCAATACAGGAAAACAGAGCTTTAGGCCTAAGAAGAATCTGCCCATGACTCCCATGACTCTTGAAACTCCATAACAAAAACAAAACACTCAGAAGGAGTGAGTGGCACCTTCGTTCTGAATTCTTTAAAGGGGTTCAAGTCATTAGAAGCCTTCTCTAGATATTTTGATACTGCAGATGGAAAAATGAGAGGAAGGAGGTGTAGGGTAGAAGAAAAGTAGAGATAAAGTTTTTTTTTTTAAGACAGGAAGCAAACACAGAAACCAAGCACATAGTTTTTTGGGTTTTTAATTTTTGTTGTTTTCCTCTTTTGCAGCTGAGAGAAATTTTAGTTAAATTAGAGAGGCTTTGTTACCATAATTTGGAGTTCTCACTCGGATTTGACCAAGTCAGGTAGAGTTGGTCAAATCTGAAGAGAGAAAGGCTGGAACAAATGACAAAAAAAAAAAACCCAACAGTATGATCATGAGCACTCTAATGGTAAAGATAAGTTAAAAGCAGCTGGTTGTTAAACTTTAGCCAAGACAAGACCCCACTTCAGCTACCTATCTAGGGATGGGTATCAGGCTGAAGACTACTCTCTACCATTCTAGAAGCTGGAAAAAACTCAAACTTGTCTTCCCTGCTGGGAGTGAGCTCAAACTCCATAAAGGAGTTACATGCTTTCCACAGTCATGGAAGCAGAAAATTTCGCCTTCCTTGTTGGAAGGAAATAAAACTCAAATAAAAGGAGTTCTATGGCAAAACAAACTTTACACCTTGACCCAATTTTGGGAGATCAGGGATTCTCTGGAGGAGTGCTCTCAGACCTCAGCAAATTGTCCTATTGGTTTGAGCCATAAAGTTAGCTCATGTCGGTAACAAGCACCGACAGGAGATTTGTCAAAGGTCAGTGGCTTCTCCATTCAGAATCCCTTTGTGGTTGCCAAAATGTGAACCCCAAATATCTGAGACAGGTCTCAGTTAATGCAGGAAGTTTATTTGGCCAAGGTTGAGGATGCGTACCTGTGACACAGCCTTAGGAGGTCCTGACAAGGTGTGCCCAAGGTGGTTAGAGCAGTTTTGTTTTATACATTTTAGAGAGACATGAGACATCAATTGACATACGTAAGATCAACATAGATTCAGTCCAGAAAGGCAGGACAACTCGAAGCGAAGGTGGGACAACTTGAAGCAGGGATGGGGCTTCCAGGTCGTAGGTAGATAAAAGACAAATGGTTGCATTCTTTTGAGTTTCCGAGTAGCCTCTACAAAGGAGGCAATCAGATATGCATTTATCTAAGTGAGCAGAGGGGTGACTTTGGATAGAATGGGAGGCAGGTTTGCCCTAAGCAGTTCCCAGCTTGACTTTTCCCATTAAGTTAGTGATTTTGGGGACCCAAGATTTATTTTCCTTTCACAGAGTGAATGAGTTTTTGAGTGAATGAATGAGTGGTTGAGAGAATTAATGATTGAATAAGTGACTGAGTGAATTAGTGAGTTAGTGAGTGAGGAACGGAGGGAGGGAATGAGTGAATGAGTAAATGAGTGAAGGAGTGAGGGAGGGAGGGAGTCAATGAGTTTTTGAGTGAATGAATGAGTGACTGAGTGAATTCACTGAATAAGTGCTTGAGTGAGTGAATGAGTGACTCAGTGAGTAAATGAGTGAGTGAGTGAGTGAGTGACTCAGTGAGTAAATGAGTGAGTGAGGGAGGGAGGGAGTGAATGACTGAGTGAGTGAGTGAGTGAATGAGCGAGTGAGTGAATGAATGAGTGAGTGAGTGAATGAGTGAGTGAGTGAATGAGTGAGTGAGTAAATGAGTGAGTGAGTGAATGAGTGAGTGAGTAAATGAGTGACTGAGTGAATGAGTGAGTGAGTGAGTGACAGTGAGTGAGTGAGTGAGTGACAGTGAGTGATTGAGTGAGTGAGGGAGGGAGTGACTGAGTGAGTGAGGACGGGAGTGACTGAGTGAGTGGCTGAGTGAATGACTGAGTGGGTGCACAGGCCCTGCTCTCCAGGTACCACCCACGCGGTGCGCAGGCTCCCAGTCTCTGCGTCCCTCCCCTCCCTCTGGTTCCTCCC
>CAUYLG010023717.1:0-32327 GCA_963573385.1 Cacajao melanocephalus | reverse complement strand
GTTTTATTCGATTAACACTAGTTATCTCCGGGCGCGATAGCTCATGCCTATAATCCCAGCACTTTGGGAGGCTGAGGCAGGTGGATCACCTGAGGTCGGGAGTTTGAAACCAGCCTGACCAACATGGAGAAACCATGGTGTCTGCTAAAAATACAAAATTAGTCGGTTGTGGTGGCACATGCCTGTAATTCCAGCTACTCGGGAGGCTGATGTAGGAGAATCAGTTAAACCTGGGAGGCGGAGGTTGTGGTGAGCCGAGATCACGCCATTGCACTTCAGCCTGGGCAACAGGAGTGAAACTCCATCTCAAAAAAAACAAAAACAAAAAAACTAGTTATCAGCTGGGTGCAGTGGCCCATAATTGTAATCCCAGCACTTTGGGAGGCTGAGGTGGGTGGATTACCTGAGGTCAGGAGTTTCACAGTAGCCTGGCCAACATGGTGAAACCCCCATCTCTATTAAAAATACAAAAAGTACCCAGGTATGGTGGCATGTGCCTGTAATCCCAGCTACTCTGGAGGCTGAGGCAGGAGAATCACTTGAACCCAGGAGAAAGAGGTTGCAGTGAGCCGAGATCATGCCATTGCACTCCAGTCTGGGAAACAGATCGAGACTTCATCTCAAAAAACAAACAAAATACTAGTTATCTATTCATGCCTGCCTCTTCCATTGGATGGTAAACTCCTTGAATTCCAGAACTCCATTTCATTTATTAAGGTAACCCAGACTATGACACTTGATGTAAGAATCACAGTAAGTGCTGAACTGAATTGAACTGATGCATTTGTATTTTCTGCAGTTATTTCCTTTTCTTTCCTAAATTCTGATAAAAGTTAATTTGGAAAATGTCAGCCTGTCTCAGCTGTTCTTAGAGGAAAGAAGGAAAAGGGCACTTGTTCATGCAGAGACTGAGAAAAAGCACATCCCTGGGGGCCAGGGATACTGACTGCTGTTGAGATGCAAGTGAGGGAACCCACAGGGAGGGAAAAAAGCAGCAGGGAAAGCCAGCCCAAATGACAGCTGTTTCTTCCCACCTGAAAATCTCCTTTTGAGATCTCTTCTTTCCTTAAATCTGGAGAGTTGTGGATATTCTAAATAGAGGGCCCTGCTCTCCCACAGCCTCTCTGGGAAGGGTCTCCCTTGCGTTTGTGTGCAGCAGGAGGTCAGCTTCCTGACTGGGACCTGTATCAGGTGGGATAGGAAGAATCACTACAAGAGGTGGGTTCCTGGCTCTCTGACACACTACTACCCTTCTTCCAGTTGATTAAAAGGATAGTGGTTTGGGAGGCTGAGGGAGGTGGATCACTTGAGGTCAGGAGTTTGAGACCAGCTTGGCCAACATGGTGAAACCCTGTGTCTACTAAAAATACAAAATAGCTGGGCGTGGTGGCGGGTGCCTGTAATCCCAGCAACTCGGGAGGCTGAGGCAAAAGAATCGCTTGAACCCAGGAGGCGGAGGTTGCAGTGAGTCGGGATCATACCACTGCACTCCAGCCTGGGTGACAACATAGACAATTGCAGTAGCACAGTTATTTTGAGAAGAGGTGATGGAGATCCCTGCGGAAACAAAAGGCAGCCTGAGGCATGCATCCAACCTGACTGTTCCAGTGTCTCTCGGTCTCATTCTTCTGCTTCTCTATCGCCCCTCCTGTGCTCCTACCCCAGAGTCCCCCAAAAGCCTATAGATCTGCTTCAGAGAAGAAGCTGGGAGCTGATTTTGGAGGAGAGCCCTAGACCAGGACTGTCCTTCCCTTATGCTCTGGATGATGTTTACCTCATCCCCAGCCTGGAAGTCATTTGTGACGCTCTCTGCCTTACTGAAGAAAAATGGATTTTGCCTCAATTCCTCAGTCTTGTTTAAATATTTAGTTTAATCAGCACTGGCCCAAGTGCCTTTTCCATTTCCCCTGGTGCCTGGGAGCCATGCTGACACCAGCGTCATAAATAATGCATCCAATCCCAGCAACATGCCACTGGCCAGGAGTCACCCCATCCCTCAAGTCTCCCAACCTGCCCGCTGCTGCAGATGCCTTGGGTGAAGCCAGGCCAAGAAGGAGAAGTCAGTCTTGAGCCCTGCAAGCTTCAGCCAGAAAGCCACTCCTGGAGGGAGTCAGTGTGACAAGCAAGTGGTCCCCACACCAGCCCAGATCTGAGGGGCCTTCAAGGAGCTATATTGGTAGGGGGAATGGGAAGAGGTAGGAGCACCAAGGCTGCAGAGCGTTCCCACTCTGCCTTCCGGATTGCTCTGACCTGGTGGGGAGACTTCAGGGCCCCTTAGAAAAGGTCCAGCTTAGGCTCCATGTGAGTGTGAAGCAGAGGGCAAGGGCACCAGATTTCCAGATTTCAGGAGACAGCCAAGATCAAGAGCAGAGGGAGAAGGCCCTGTGAAAGGCTGGAAACTTCTCTCTTCCTTCGGCCTCCAGAATTCTAGCTTCTAACATGGACTCCACTCTTCATTTCAAGAACACAGTCCAAAATATAGACACCTACTATGTACCCACAAAATTTAAAAGGCCTGGCGCAGTGGTTCACGCCTGTAATCCCAACTACTCGGGAGGCAGAGGCAGGAGAATCACTTCAGCCTGGGAGGAGGAGTTTTCAGTGAGCAGAGATCGCACCACTGCACTTCAGCCTGGGTGACAGAGAGAGACTGTCTCAAAACAAATAAATAAAAATTTAAAAATTAAGGAAAAAAAAACACAGTCCAGATTTTACCTCATTATTGTAGAAGCCTAGAGGGTGGGGGTATGGTGGGGGAGTCAGGGCTTCCAGAAGATGGACACTTTGTCTCCTCTTACAGAAAGGAACCAGTGACAGGATTTGGCTGGACAGGTTCTGGGTGTCCTTTACCAAAGCCTCGAAAAGGTCAAACTGCCTCCAGGTGCCCTGCTCAGTGCTCTGATCTGTGCAATTAAACATGAAACATTGCGTTAGTTGCCACTAATAATATAGTCCTGAGCTGGCTTTGTAAAAGCAGCTCCTTGAAGCGGCTCTGTAATACTCATGCTTTTTTCCTCCGAAACTTTACAGAGATAAAAGGAGACATAAACAATGATTTATTTATCCAGGAGTTCGAAGTTTCGCTTTGAGCTCTCCAACATTTTCGGTTCTTTTTGAAATCAAGAGTGCAAATAAACTTCCCTCTGTCTCTTATAGAAAGGGCAGCAGCTACAAACCTACAGATAAAGATAATGGGGGCTGATAAAAAGAGCAAATTCTAGGCTCTTTTCCTCAGTCTGGCAGGGGATGTGGGGGATTCATGAGTCCCTCTTTCTGTCCTTGGAGTTATCTACACTCAAGCCAACCCTACCAATTTATTTTGAGCTGCCTAGCACCTGAAGAATCAAGAACCACCAAAGGAAGGATAGCAGGGAAGTTAGTATCCATTGGCCACTAGCTGGCCAAATCCATGTTGATTTGTTGCTCCAGTTTGTTGTCGGTTGGACCACTCCCTTTTTCACCTGGCTTCTGGGACTGGTACTTCTCTGACTTTTTTTCTTTTTCTTTCTCCCTTTTTTCCTTCTTTCTTTTTTCTTTTTTTGAGACAGATTCTCACTCTGTTTCCAGGCTGGAGTGCAATGGCACAATCTTGGCTCACTGCAAGCTCTGCCTCCTGAGTTCAAGCGATTCTCCTGCCTCAGCCTCCCAAGTAGCTGGAACTACAGGCGCACGCCAACATGCCTAGCTCATTTTTTAATTTCTCAGACTTATTTTCATACCTCCCTTAATGCCCCCCATTCCCTCTTTGTGGATTTCCTCCTCATCACTACATGCATAGTTTTCAATCTTGGCTACAGAGTAGAATCATCTCAGGATTTCTTTTTTTTTTAAATACATATATACATAATTTTTTTAAAGATGGGGTCTCACCATATTGGCCAGGCTGGTCTTGAACTCCTGACCTCAGGTGATCCACCCACCTCGGCCTCCCAAAGTGCTAGGATTACAGGGTGAGCCACCGCGCCCGGCCTTTTTTTTTTTTTTTTTTTTTTGAGACGGAGTTTCTCTCTAGTTGCCCAGGCTGGAGTGCAATGGTGCAATCTCGGCTCACTGCAACCTCTGCCTCCCAGATGCAAGCGATTCTTCTGCCTCAGCCTCCCAAGTAGCTGAGATTACAGGCATGGGCCGCCATGCTGGGCTAATTTTGTATTTTTAGTAGAGACGGGATTTCTCCATGTTGGTCAGGCTGGTCTCAAATTCGCAACCTCAGAAGATCCACCTGCCTTGGCCTCCCAAAGTTCTGGGATTACAGGCCTGAGCCACGATTCTCCTGCCGCAGCCTTCCAAGTAGCTGGGATTACAGGTGCCCACCACGCCTGGCTAATTTTTTTGTATTTTTAGTAGAGGCGGGGTTTCACCATGTTGGCCAGGCTGGTCTTGAACTCTTGAGCTCAGGTGATCTGCCCACCTCGGCCTCCCAAAGTGCTGGGATTACAGGCATGAGCCACTGTGCCCTGCCTTCTTCTTCTTCTTCCTTTTTTTTTTTAAACTAAAAAACTAAAACCCATGGCCTACTTCAAACTAATTAAATCAGGATTTCTGGGGGTGGGGCTCAGCCTTGTCTCAGTAGTTCCCCTGGAGCAGCTAGAGTAGAGAACCAACCTTTGCTCTCAATGTTGGCTTGCCCCAGGGCTCAGGCCTCTGCCCTCCTCTCCACCCACACTCCGACTCCTGGCAGGTAATCTCACCAGTCTTCAACTTCTTCAGCTTCTTTTTAATCTCACCAGTCTCACTTCTCCACTGTCTTTGGGGGTGGCGACTCACAGATTTGCATCTCTAGTCTAGGCCTCTCTGCTGAATTCCAGAGCCCAGATCCAGTTGTCTATTTAATACTTCCAAGCAGGTGTCTATAAGCACCTGGAAGTCCTACCATAAATTTGTTTTGGGTCAGGTGCAGTGGCTCACTCCTGTAATCCCAGCACTTTGGGAGACCGAGGCGGGCGGATCATCCGAGGTCAGGAGTTAGAGACCAGCCTGGCCAATATGGTGAAACCTGTCTCTACAAAAACAAAACAAAACAAAACAAAAACAATTAGCTGGGCATGGTGGTGTGCACCTGTAATCCCAGCAACTCCAGAGGCTGAGGCAGGAGAATCGCTTGAACCCGGGAGGCAGAGGTTGCAGTGAGCTGAGATTATGCCACTGCATTCAGCCTGGGCAACAGAGTGAGGGGTGAGGGGCCCCCTTCTTTCTCTATGTATTTCTCTTTATTCTCTTATTTTGTTTCTGTGTCCCTTAGTCTCTGTATACTGTATAGTTCTCTAAGGGTTTTCTGGCTGAATCTATGTTTACTTAAAATTGAGGGGTGGATATCATCTGTAGGAGTTTCCTAACGCTCCTGTAACAAATTACTACAAACTGGGTAGCTTCAAACAATTCACTCTTCCAGTTCTACCCACCAGCAGCTTGAAAGCAAGGTGTCAGTAGGGTTAGTCCTTCTGGAATCTCAGGGGGGAGAATCCATTCTACGCCTCTCCCCAATACTCAGTGGTTGCTGGCAACCCCTGGCACTCCTTGGTTTGTAGCTGCGTAAGTCTCATCTCTGCTTCTCCCTTTACAGGTTGCCCGCTCTTCTCTGTCTCTTACCTCTTCTGTCTCTTAAAAGAACACATGTCGTCATTAGGGTCCATCCTAACCGAGGATAATCTCATCTTGAGATCCTTAGCTTCATTATATCTGCAAACACCCGTTTACCAAATAAGGTCATATTCAGAGGTTCTGGGTGGGCATGTCTTTTAGGGGGCCACCATTCAACCCACTATATCATCTTAGAGGCAAGAGAGTGAGGTAGGAATGAGTCAGATTCGCTTTTTCAGGCTGTGTCCCTTTATCTCCTTCTGTTCTTTCCATCCTCCCTCCCCCTCCCCACCCCAGCTGCTTTTCAGGTCTGGGAAGAAAGAAGGAATGAGGGTTGAAGCAGAACCCTCTGTAGATGCTTGCTGACAATTTTGCTAGCTGGCCCTAGTGAGATGGTCAGCCCAGGGCATTCCCCTTTGGCATCCCGGTCTGCCTTGGGCAGTGGCTTATGTGGCTCTGCCCAGGCTCTGCCTATTTGCACATTTGCACCTGGACTCTGATCTCCTGAACCTGACCTGCCAAACCTGTTTCCGCCCAGCCTGAAGGATTCAGGGAACCTGCTTCTTTCCCTGCGGCCAGGGTTTGGCTTATTCCTTAGACCAGACAGGCTGGGCTCTGGGCTGATGGTGACACCAGAAGTGGCGGCTATTTCCAGCTCAGATCTGTCTTCTAAACACCAAGACTGATCCAATTGTTTACCAAAGAGAAGACGTGTAACTGGGTAATTCCAAAGGTACCTCAAACACAACCTGTCCAGCACGCAACCTGTCCACTATCCCCTTCCCCAACTTGCCTTTCCTCCTGTATGCTTTCTCACTGATCTCTACTTACCTATCTCTACCAGTTCCCCATGAGCCTTGTCACCACCCTTTCACTCTGTGCTTCCCTAGAGTCACCAGATCCGATACCTCTTGCCTCCCACATCTGTCCCATCTACTTCTCATAACCCACTGCCACTACCCTAGGCCAGACCACCACCCCTTCTCACCAACCTCCCAACTGATCTGGTCTGGACGCTCCACCCTTTCTAATTCACTGTGTGTACTGCAGCCTGAACCACCCATACAAACACCTTACTCCCTGTCCCATCCATTCAACACTTCCTATTGCCCTTTAGCATTCATTCTTTTTCTTGACCCTACAACCCTTATACTGCTCAGCCATCGGTTTAAATTTTGTTTTTTCTTCTTTTTTTTTTTAATTTTTATTGTAGTTTAGGTTTTGGGGTACATATGAAGAACATGCAAGATTGTTGCATAGGTACACACGTGGCAGTGTGATTTGCTGCTTTCCTCCCCTTCACCTATATCTGGCATTTCTTCCCATGCTATCCCTCCCCAACTCCCCACCTCCCACTGTCCCTCCCCTATTTCCCCCCCGAACAGACCCCAGTGTGTAGTGCTCCCCTCGTTATGTCCATGACATCTGATTTTTAAAGGCTAACTGTTCACACACAAATTATTGCACAGAATATTAAAGACCAGCCTCCTTTTCCATCTGGATGATGGATCTACAAGGAGTATGCATTCATACCACTGGCAGAGTATTTTCAAATAAACACAATAATCTTTCTTGCTGCACTCTTCTGTGACATCATTAAACATTTGATTAACACTGACTTTCAGGCCTTCCCAAACACTTCATCCCTGTTTACCAAAACCACGGAAAAATGCCCAGGCTGACCACTGGCAATCAATAGAGTTCCTTGGGTTAGGTGAACATCCAATGTGTCTGAATTAAGACATTCAAAGGTGAATTGACAATCCTACTTATGTGAATGCCTGCTGCAGCTTTTGGAAACTGGCTGTCTCACAGGAGCAGTGCAGGGATATCACCACTTCTGTGTTAATTTTCCATCTTCCCTAATGCTCCAGAGGCAGAGAAGAGAATCTTGGGTTTCCAAGTACATTTTGTGTTCAGCCCATTTCCACAGGGCATAGCACCTTCCTGCTGTTTCCACCTTCTCTTCTGGCTGCCAGCTCTATTATCTCCATCAGAAATCTGATCCTGTTAGAAGTGCTGTGGGGTATTTTTGTCTACTTTTAAAATAGAGCTTTCCAGTTTCCTTTGGGTCATTATGTTCTCCTAAAGCAGTGCTTTGCTGTCAGTCATTAATATTTAATGTGACTAGAAGCTTTCACAAAAACCTATTGAGATGCACATGCTTTAGGTGGTAAAGTTGTTATTTAATGATCTCTCGGCTAGGTATACTAATTCAACCTACTCATGAGGGAAGGTGACCTCCTGGTCCCTCTGGCTCTGTGTCTATATTAATAAAATGGAAACCTCTTGCTATTTATGAAAATATTCATTCACCATAGAAGAGAGGAGGACTATAAGATTTTTTTTCTGACATCATAAAAATAACTGATGATTTCTAAAATATTGGAAAAGAATATTAAAAAAATACATGTATGAAAAGTTGTACATACAATAAATGTTTATAATGGCATTGTTATAAGAAGAAAATAAATGAGGAATAACTCAACTGTTATTTGTTCAATGACAGAGGATTGGTTAAATATATTAGATGACATATTTATATAATAGAAATTTTTGTAGCCAGTAGGAATGATGATATATCTTTACTGACATTGAAAGATGCCAAGATACATTAATAGGTGAAAAAAATCAGGCTACAAAATAGTATGATTATTTGTGGTCATATAGTATGACTACAATATGACTCAATTGTTTTTATTAAAAAAATAGATACACTGGCAAAAAAGCCAGAAAATGTATGTAATGAGATGTTAATAGAGGTTATCTCTGGGTGTTGTGACTGTGAATGACTTTTCACATCTTTCTTCACATTTTTCTTCTGTCTAAAATTTTAAGCAGTATGCACAGTAAAAATATTTTGCTAAAAAATACTATGGGATGACCAGGCACAGTGGGTCATGCCTGTAATCCCAACACTTTGGGAGGCTGAGGCAGGTGGATCACTTAAGGTCAGGAGTTTGAGACCAGCCTGACCAACATAGTGAAACCCTGTCTCCACTAAAAATACAAAAATTAGCCAGGCACAGTGACAGGCGCCTATAATCCCTGCTACTCGGGAGGCTGAGGCAGGAGAATCTCTTGAACCTGCGAGTCAGAGGTTGCAGTGAGCCGAGATCACACCACTACACTCCAGCCTGGGGAACAGAGTGAGACTCCTTCTCAAAAGAAAAAAAAAAATACTAAGGGATTATGGCTATATAACTTACAAATTACTTTTACTTGAAATTGCAATCCAAAAGACCTTTATATTTCCATTCAAACCTCTGTTTTAAATTTAGAGCAGAGGTTGGCAAACTTTTATGTGAAGGGCCAGATACTAAGTATTTTAGGCTTTGCAGCCCATGTAGTCACTTGTAACTACTCTGCTATGCCCTTTGCAACGCTAAAGCACCATAGACAATATGACAACAATTGGTGTAGCTCTGTTCTAATAAAATTTTTTTTTACAAAAACAGGTAATGGGCTGAATTTTGCCTATAGGTGGCAACTGACCCATGCTCTAGGGGCTAAATAGAGGAGGTTGAAGTCTCAGAATTAAGCTGGTTTCCTCTGTTCTCTTGGGTCAATGCAGGTAATATTAGTTGCTGCTCTCCAGAGACAAGACCAAAATGGCCTGGAGGCATCACTGGAGCTTCCCATTTTTGCTAGTTGAGATGATAATTTTAGCTCTCTCTATGGGGGCCATGCTTTATACAGGTAAAGCTGCGGTGAGAGAAGCCCGAAAGTAGCTCAAAAGGGTTGAAGAATTCACAACCAAACTACTGAGTGACCTTAGCTAGAACCAGAAATTTCAAAAGAATCAGTGCTTCCTGTAGCCCATCCGTACTAACATACTCCACAAGCCAGTTTTCTGAAGAAGCGAATTATTATAGTGTATCTACAGAAAAGCTTTTAAGGAGTCTTAAAATGTCCAACAACAGCCTAATTTAGGAGTCTGAAAAAGACATATATAGCTGAGGCAAAATATACATGCGGAAAAAGAAGGATGACTTAGTCAAAGATGGCATGGCACTCCTAGTCACAGAGAGCACCCCTGATACCCAGAATAGCAGTGGAACAAGGTTAACTATGTAAATTTAGTTCATTCTTTTGCCTTTGCCTCAAGTTACAATCAATGATGCAGTTTCTTAAAGCAGTTTACTTGACATGTCTAATCTATAAAGAGTATTTTCAACCCTTTCTTTTCTCTTCAAAGAAGAGTTAAACTATTCCATGCACACACACACACATAGAAACACACACACAGTTACTTCTGAAATGCTTACAAATTACATAGCTTCCAGATCACCCCAATCCTGCCATCTAAAAATATTTTTAAATTACATTTAGTGTTATGGCCACTCAAAGGTAGTCATCTAAAAAGAGAATGTATTAGGTCCAGGATCCAGGGAACCAGAGCCAACTACTTGGGATTTGGGGCTACAGAAGAGCCAGATGTCTCAAATATCTAACCTGGGAATTTCTGACATACAGCCCCCAAAGATTTACTGATAGAATCTCAGGACTTGCAGGCAGCCTAGGACACTTGAGGAACAGTCCGCAACAGGCCATTCAGAAGAATGGGGAGTCGGTAAGGCAGGCTAAGGTGGAAAAAAGAAAGGGAAGCGGGACAAGATCATCAAGAGAGCCAAGAAAGTTCAAAGGATAATTTTTCAAAGGTTCAGAAGGGGCTGGAGGATGGAGTCAAGGTGCTAGGTGCTGCATGATCTAAGGGCAAAAGAAAGGACCAGAGAAGGAGCACAGACATGCTGTTAGTACTGGGGCTTCTATTTGATAGAGGCAGATTAAGTGATTTGTTCAAGGCCCCCATCAGTTACCTTGAAATGTAAATTCACTCTTTTGGTTTCTACTCTATTATATCCCACCATGCTATCCAGCTGTTCACAAAGCTGGTGCCTTTTCCTGAAAATTTAAACAACCGAGAAATATTGTGTAGTGTGTAGGTGTGAAATGGTTGTTTGACTCCTCTGTGGAGGTGGCAGAAATTTTAGGGTATGCAAACTAACTGTGCTAAAACCTGTTAAATGTCATATTCTGAATTAATGGGGCTGGGTCATTCCAGCTGTTCCTGGCTAGTGGATTAGGCAGTGTTTCCATTTTAGAGAAACAACACTGAAATCACTATAGCTACTTAAAAACCTCAAATGCATAACTTAAATGAACTGATGTAGAGGAAAGCACAGTGGACAAGAAGTATGGACGCTTGGGGAAACTTGGCTTCTACTGTGAGTTCCATCACTAGATTTTCTGTGTGATCTTGACTAAGTCACTTCCTCTCTCTGGATGCTAGTTTCCTCACCTGTGATATGAGAGGGTTGGACTTGATAATCTCTAAGGGATCTTTCACTTGTAACATTTGATGATTCTGTAATTCCTGGTGTGTTTTCTCTCCTGATATTTATTCACAAGGGGCATTCTGCCCTCCACACAATTTAAGTTTTTGGCAAATCACAGATGGTCTAAAATAAAATCTCACCCTTGAAGAGGGGAAAAGAACAGGATGTTTGTGCTGAAATGGCTCATGTCAGGTATGACCTTTTTAATTCAAAGCAGCTCTCTAGTAGTTCATTAACTCACCCCACGGGCAGCACAGCAAGCAAGTACTATTACAAAAGGCCCCAACTGTGCAGCCAGAGAGAGCTGCCCTATTACCTAGTGAAAACAAAGTGGTTTCCTCTTTGTGTCCACATTGGTCAATTTTTAGATCAGGAACATACACTTCTATCACTGAAGGAATCCTGGCCAACTCACAGAAACCCTGTGCCAAGTCTAACACTTGCTTTGAAAACTAAGCTGGAGTCCCTTCTACAGGGAAATGATGGAATTACTTCAAAATACAGATGGTCTCTGACTTACGACGGTTTGACTAAAAAATTTTTTAACTTTATGATATTGTGGAAATGATACGCTCGGCAGAAACCATACTTTGAATTTTGAATTTTAATCTTTTCCTGTACTAGTGATATTTGGTACATCAGTCTCTTGCGATGGTGGGCAATGGCAGTGAGCTGCAGCTCCCAGTGAGCCACATGATCACGAGGGCAAACAACCGATACTCTATAGGGTACTGTGTTGCCAGATGATTTTGCTCAACTGTGGGCTAATATAAGTATGCTGAGCACATTTAAGATAGGCTAGGCTACGCTGTGGTATTCGGTGGGTTAGGTGCATTAAACATATTTTGAATTATGATATTTTCAATTTATGATGTGTTTATCAGGCAGTAACCCCACCTTTAAATTGAGGAGCATCTGTAATTGATAATAGTGGTTCTCTTTTCTAGACAATTAAAAATGCTTAGAAGGTATAATAGTAATTATAATAGCCCATTTTTACATAGTACTTTACATTTTACAACACATGCTGATAAATGTACTTTCTCATTTACATTTTCTTAACAACCCACTGAGGTGAGAATAGGTATTACTATCACCATTTACCTGATAGAAAACTAGGGCTCAGAGAACTTAATGTTTGTCCCAGGTCATAGTAGGTGGCAGCGTTGATAGTGAAACTCACACCTTGACTTTGACTTGTTCAGCTAACTCACCAATATATTTCTCCAACTGTCCTGTTATACTTGTGAGATGTCATGAATATAAGTTAAAGAATAGATTTTGGTATAGGGTCTAGATACTGCAAAGTAATTTTATATTCATTTGAAGACTTCTGACATAGGTTTCATTTGTTGTGATGGGATCAATGCTAGGAGGGCTCTGAGAAAATACATATAACAATGAATTCAATTGATCATTATATATCTAGAGTCAAAGCAAATATTTACTGAAAATCTATATAACTGACCCTGTACAAGTGTTATGAGACCATATTTAAAATATAAAACATGATTCCTAACCTCACAAAGATTCATAAGCAGCTGGGCGTGGTGGCTCATGCCTGTAATCCCAGCACTTTGGGAGGCCAAGGTGGGTGGACCGCCTGAGGCCAGGAGTTCGAAACCAGTCTGGCCAACATGGTGTAACCCGGTCTCTATTAAAAATATAAAAATCAGCCTGGTGAGGTGATACACACCTATAATCCCAGCTACTTGGGAGGCTAAAGCACAAGAATCGCTTGAACCCGGAATGCAGAGGTTGCAGTGAACTAAGATGTTGTGCCATTACACTCCAGCTGAGACTCTGTATATAAAAAAAAAAAATTCATAAGCACTAAATAGTGTATAATGAAGTGCTAAATATGGTAGTCACAGCAATAAGTGCTATAGTGGCATGGGAAAGAGAGAAGTCAGTGAGGGAAGCATTCATGGAAGAAATGGAATTGAATTAAGCATTTAAAGGATGGATAGAATTTAATTGGCAGACGGGAGGAAGAGGATGATTCTAGACTAAAGAGTAAGTAAAAGGTGTGGGAAGAGAACAGCATGATCTAAACCCAAGGGCAGGTATACATGAGATTGCACATCTATGAGGATACTGATTTGAGTAGAGAGCAGTCAAAGAATGTCAAGTAGAGCCATGATTCAGCCTAAGTGCTCAGACAAAGGGCTCTCTACCTTTCATAACATTCTGTTCACTTGCGAATAAAATGGCATTGAAGGTAGACATAACAATGGTTAAGACTTTAGCCTTTGGAGTTAGACAGAACTGGGTTTGAATCCCAGGATTACCACTTACTTACTGTAATATCTTGGGTTAATTAATTGACCACTTGGGGCTTAGTTTCCTCTTCTGTAAAATGGGGCTACAATGAAGAGCCTATAATAAAATCCCACCAAGTACTGAGCAAAATGCTAGCACATGGAAAGCACTCATTAAATAGGAACTGTAATAAAGGTGATCCAATGAATGAAACTTCATTTTTATACATTTGTTAAGTTTTTTTCATATGGCTAAACTAAAAAAAAAAGTGGTTCAACCACTTGCTTTAATTTTTTATTCAAATTCTGATTCAGAAAACCGTGATGACCATAGTTGTGGGATGGAATAGGAGATGATGATGTTGAGCAAGTAAGTTATGGTTTGATGCTGCAGGACCTTCATGGTTAGTCTGAGGAGACTGCCCTATGGGGAATATATCTGCCTTCTGACTAAGGAGAAGGAACCACAGGAATCAGCTCAAGGGCAGTTAGCAAACTGCTGGCAAAAGTGGCCCAAGGCTGCAAACTGCTCATACTTATCTCCATCCACTTGACCCTCTGAGCTCCTTTCATTTTCTCTCTCTAAGGAGCATTTCTTAAAGGTATGGTATGCTGGGCACATTTGCCTGCCCTGATATACTTTCTGATGGATGGGAAGTTTGGATTAGCATTTTGTTCTGGGTATAATCACTTTCTAGTAAGCAAAGGGTCAGATACATGGAGAAGTAGTCTAAGAAACGTCAGGGAAGGAAATCCCTGGCTTGAGTGAAGTAGAAGGCAGTATCAGATGCCAATAACAATAAACAACATAATCCCAGGAAAGAGCAACTGTTACTTGAGCCTGGAAGGTCATGAATGTGGCATATGCTTTCAAAATAGGAGCCCAGGGACACCGCTGTAATTACCAACCAAAGAGACTCCCCTTAGTACCAGAAAAACAGATGGATACACTAATTAAAAGGAGAGAGACAGATAACAATGCAATCTTTAAATGTGAGCAATTCAAGAGAGTCAACCTTGCTCTGTTTCTGATAAAGAAAATTGCCCTGTTAACTCTGGGTAGCTCTAACCAGCCACAGAAACCTATGCCAAATCAAGTGTTTTAAAATAGCATTCAAATATGATTTTCCTTTGTCCCAGGTGGACTACAGTCTTGCTTTTGAAATAAATGAAGCTTGAGAAGGCACTCTCTATGGCCACATGTACTATCTTTCTTATGTTTAATTCCCCTTTCTTTTTCAAAGGAAGGGGAAACTCAGATTCTAAAACGACAGCCTGCTGAGCTTGCTGGCTGTCACTGTTTAAAGAATGGCTTATTAAACAGATGATGTACAAGCACTTAGAAAAGTAAGTGCTGACCAAAAAGCCAGTGTAAGAACATGTCTGGTTAGGTACAGATAATTTCCTTTATTTCTTTTCTTTAAAAGGGCTACTAGAATGACATCTTTACAGTGAATCTTTCACAACTGCCTTATAAAAAAGATGGAGAAATGCAGATCAGATAATAACTTAGTTAGCTGGATTCCTAACCAGTTGAATAATTGTACTCAAAGAGTGGTGACGAATGGATTGACAACAATTTGAAGGGCGGTCTGTAATAGTTTCTATAGAGCTCTCTACTTGCCCATGTCATGCTCAATATTTTAATCTATGATTTCTGGATAAAGGCATAACAAGCTTGCTTGCTATAACTGTAGGTAAAACAAAGTTGGAGAATATACTTAACTTACTTGATGATATAATTGGGTTTCAAAAGAAATGTCACCACCCTTTATTGAGTGTCTTTAAGGCACTACTGTATATAAACTGTCCTGTTGAAATCTTAAAGCCAAATAAACCAGGGCTGAGAGAGGTTTTAAATAGGTTACCCAAAGTTACACAGATAATAAGTGGCATTGCCAGGACTTAAACCCAAGCCTGTCTGCTGTCAAAGCCCATACTCTTTCTAATACACTACATTGCTAGCCACTGTTGTACACTGTCTTGACAAACTAGACCAGAATATGCTTTCTCCTGAAAACAAAACAGAACTGAACAAAGGCTGGAGGTTCCGGGAAACAAGAAAGAATCTGATCATACGGATTCAAGAATGCTGACTGTAGCTTTCCCAAAGGGTTAGAGTGGTGCTAGGGTGATAGTGAAAACCCGCACTTACACTAATAAACGGCTGAAGATATTAGGAGCTAGAAGACAGTGAATATTGCTACCTCCTGGCATTGTTATTATATCTAGCTTAATTTTTAGGAGGCAAATGGCTGGAATGGGCCCAAAACTACAAAAGTGGAACATAACATAAGAAACAAGGTGGGTAACCATAGAAGAATAGAATGAAGGAAATATAACTTCACTATAGTTCATATTACAAAGACCTAGGAGATTTAGTCTGCAACTTTAACATGAGCCAACAACATGAAATGCCTTTCAGAAAAGTAGATATAACTCAGGCTGTATTATTATAAGCACTAAGTGGATTCCAGAGCCTGAGAAGTAAATAGTCACATTGTCTTCGGCTCCGGCCACCATTCTGTTGTGATGGGCAAATAACAACATTTAACATCACTAGAGGCTTGAAGTAACTGGGGTGAAGTGTTTGGAAACTATTTCCTATGAGGGAATATTTTTGTTTTTGAGACAGAGTTTCACTCTGTCACCCAGGCTGGGGTGCAGTGATACAATCTTGGGTCACTGCAGCCTCTGCCTCCTGGATTCAAGTAATTCTCATGCCTCAGCCTCCCAAGTAACTGGGATTACAGGTACCCGCCACGACAACTGGCTAATTTTTTTTTTTTTTTGGTATTTTTAGTAGAGATGGGGTTTCCCCATGTTGACCAGGCTGGTCTTGAACTCCTGACCTCAAGTGATCTGCCTGCCTTGGCCTCCCAAAATGCTGGATTACAGGCGTGAGCCACCATGCCCAGCCCCTGTGAGGAAAATTTTGAAGTAAATGGATTATTTAGCTTAGAGAGGAGAAAACTTGAGAACATGAGAGCTGTATTTGAAGGACCATCATGTGGATAAAAAGATTAGACTTGGTCTGATGTGTTTTACATTACAAAGCTAGGATGTAGGAGGCAGCTTATGGTTCGATATAAGAAAGAAATTCCTAACAATAAGAGCGTCCAACATGAAGTGACAAGGATAATAGGTTATATTTAATGAGTGTTTCCTAAGTGTGTAGCACTATGGTCCATTGTGGACATATCATTTCATGGAATCCCCATAAGAACTCCATAAGGGCCATGGACAGGGGAATGGCTACATTGTAAAGCAGGGATCTTAACGTCACAAGGAATATTTAAATACAAGCTAGATGAATAGCTGTCAGTAATATGTTGCATGTAATTTTGTATTGAGGTAGTAGTGATGAGAGAGTTGAATTAGATGGCTATATGAGTTCCCTATCTAATATAAGACTCAGTAAATATTCTACTTTATCTGTTTTCAACTTTATAATGTTACATATTACAAGCTGATGGTTCAAAGATAGCATTTTAAACTCTTCATAAGATTGCTGTTATGTGTCTCTGTGTATATATTCACACGCACATAGAGACACATTTTTTTTTAAAAAAATCATATATATTCCAGGGTTTAAGAAAGATAAGGATACCATTTAGATATGTGGAAGCTTTGAATAATTTGAAATCCTAACAATTTTCAATTTATTAATTAAGCCAATGTAACAACGTGAGAAAAGGGCATATGCTGCATTTATGATGGGCAGGAATTGAAATATACATCACTTTGTTAAAAATAGACAATGAGAATAATGTAGAAAATGTAAATTTCAAAAAGATTTCATTTGAATGACTGGATTACAGGATGATTCTGTGGCTTTCTGTGGAGTACAGACATAAGAATTTACAGAGCTCTAACTTCAACTTTCTGTCTATCACTGTGCTAGAGTAGGGGCTCCTAACTCCTAGGTTGCAGACTAGTACCAGTCCATGGCCTGTTAGGAACCGGGTTGCACAGCAGGAGGTGAGCGGCAGGCAAGTGAGCATTACAGCCTGACTTCTATCTCCTGTCAGAGCAGTGGCAGCATTAGATTCTCATAGGAGTGCGAACCCTATTGTGAACTGTGCATGTGAAGGATCTAGGGTGTGTGCTCCTTATGGGAATCTAAATAATGCCTGATGATCTGAGGTGGGACAGTTTCATCCTGAGTCCGTACCCGCTGACTCAGTCTGTGGAAAAATTGTCTTCCATGAAACCGGTCTCTGGTGCCAAAAAGGTTGGGACGGCTGTGCTAGAAGATTGAAGAGTATTACCACATTTAATCTTTGCAATAACCTTTAAGGTTGGTATGAAGATACGACCTCCATTTTACAGTTGAGAAAACAGAGTCTTAAAGGGAAGCAACTAATCTAAGACAGCAAAGTTAAATAGCAGTGCCAAGATTCAACTTCATTGAATCTACTTTACTGTCTACTGTGTTAAATCAGTACCCTCCTCTTCTTTCCTCTGATAACACAAAGCATTTTGAAAATATGCTAAAGTATAGCACAAATGATAATGGTTATTATTAATAAACAACTATAATATTCAATATCTGGATTCATAGGATGTTTGTCTTGAAAAAAATTTACATTATAACAGAAATCTTGGTCTCTTTAGCACAGACAGGGACACATTTGGAGGATCCTGGTTTATTCTCTATAGGCTTGACTTTAGGATCAGAAAAATATTTGAAGAGCTATTGGAGAATAAAAAGGCACAGTAAAAAGTGCTCCTCTTCTTTCCACAATCTAGATTCTAAATTGCTGAGAGGTGAGAAGCCAAACAGTCCATATGATACCACTTACTGCTTATTCACTATATGCAGAACCCTGCAATGGCTATTTATGAAGACCCAGAGAAAGAAGACCAAGTTCTCTCCATATGGGAGCTCCCAAAGGAAGGGTGCCCTTAATGAAGATTCTAAAGCAATGCAGTGAATTTCCTGACCAGTTTAAGAACTACTGCTGTATAGATAGTTGCCTTTTCGATGGAGCTTCATGTTCACCCTCTCTTTCCCACTAGTACAAATCATGAAAGTTTAGAGAAAGTCCTGCATTCAACTGGTTGTTAAGAATTTAAATAAGGAGAGACAAAATATGGCAGTGAAGTACTAAATACTGCCAGAAAAGATTTGGTTGGCTAGTTCCAACTTTAGGCCCTTGGTCAGAATCTATCATTTGTTCTCCACAGCCTATGATGAACTATAACCTCTGAATCAAACAGAGCATAAGTTCTTGCTTCCAAGAAGCCATCTATGCTGTAAAGAGAAATTGCTACTGTGACAATTCAAGCAACTGGTGAGAAAGGCCAGTGTGATTCCCAGCATACACATTTCTCTTAAGCTTCCCATTAATAAGCAGCAATGGACTTGCCAGCAGACACTGTACTCACCATTTTTTCCCATCCAGACAGGACACTCCAGGAACAATTACAAAATCATGAACTTAAGTCACATCCACTGTCTGACATAGCTTCATTTCCCTAGTGGACTAATGTGTACCTGCTTCACTGCCAACACAAGAGTCCTAATAAATTCACAGCTTCATCTTTCCTTATATTGGGACCTTGCTTTTGGCCTTCTCCTATACTTTAGTTAAGATGCCCTCCTTGTTTTAGCTATTGAGGATAGTAAGATAACAGCTGCAAATTAGTTCTTGGTGTCTATCAGAAGTCAGATTTCTTCCTGCCTTAATTGGTACTGCTTTTAAATATTGCTGCCATAATTTCCAACCTGATAAGGACCTGGGATCCCCATTTTCCTCCAACAAGAATTTCCCACTGCCAAAATAGCCTACCACAAGGGAAAGCTGAACAAACAATCAAGCTAGCCTCTAACCACAAAGCAATCCCATTTCCAACTAGCCAGTGAAAAATGTGAGAGTGAGACTAGGGTCTAATCAAGGGAAGATGGGAAGATGATTACATTTTTGTCCATTATCTCAAGCCCCAAACCAAGCTGGGTGGTTGTGTCTGTGTATCTGTCTGGCACAGCCAGAACCAGGGCTCCCATGAGGACCTTCTTCTCTCTCCATCATAACAGGACAGCTGTGTGCAAGTCAGAGATGAGTAAACGTTTGGAGGCCAGTTAAGAGGCTATTAGAGTATAACATGGGTTGCTGACAGTGAAAATATAAAAGGAGAATTACCCGTGCATATCTCCTACTCTTAAATATTACCCGGGATATGAAGGAGACTGGTATCATGGAGTTTTCCTAACTTGTTTGATGGTGCAAGCTGCTTTTAGGTTTGGGTGGAAGGGTGATTTGAGGCATTTCCCTTGGCCAGGCAGGCAGGGGAGTCAAGCTATGAAAAACATTTGTGAATCATGGTTTAAACAAGTACTGTAAATGAAGTCCTTACACGTCACATGAGATCTTAGGTTGTACTTCATAGAAGACAGCACACAAGTCTACTAAGTTTCTATTTTTTTTCAATTCACTTAAGACAGCAATAAGCACTTAGCAGAAAGTGTGAATTCCCCAAAACGTATTTATATGGGAAATGGCCTTTCAAATGAAAAGGCTGAATATTAAAAAAAAAAAAAATGGAATCAGTTACTCAGCTTAAGACCCTTTCAATACCAAGGGTTTCCACTTATTTTCAGAATTTAGTTATCTTGTTCAACTTTGCAATAATCCATACAGATAAAAGGAGCCCAAGTACCTCCTGGTTTCAGCAGAATATTGATCACTACCTCTCTGAATTTACTTTGGATTTTCACCCCTTGGGTGACTCCCAGTACTGTGTACAGATGACCTATTTTAAGATACAAGGCAGCTCTGAGCTGTGGGCCTTGTGCCCCTGAAGCAGGGCTTTTCAAAGAATTGCTCTGCTGAGCAAGCTCTTTGCACACTGCAATTAGGCTCAACCAGAGGACAAACAATTCCTCATCCTATGTGTCTTCCATTAATAAAGATTTGCAGCAATGTGTACCAGACTTGGAGCATTACTCAGATCTACCAAGTTCCCAATTTGGGGAAGTGGATCTGATTGATTTTGGAGTCTCCGGTGTCTTTGGACAGATGTATTTATTCAACATGTGGAGGCCTGTGGGCAATTCATATTTTAGCTGAGGTTGTAGTCACAATTAAAGCAGGCCTGCAGACAATAGCAAAGATTAGAAGCAAATGTAGAGTTATATAGTTAAATACTCATTAGGCTCTTGTTTTCCCCAAAGTTGTGAAAATTCAGAATAAAAACAACAAAGGGCACAGAAGGTTGGCACAGCAAAGTCAGACTACATATTAAGTACACTGCAACACATTCAGTACATCCTGGTTTTCAAAGAGAACTGAACCAGGAATCATGAAGCCATAATTCTATCATATCACTTCTTTCTGAGTTAATAAGAGCTAACATATTAAGCACCTATCATGTGCTACATACTGTGGGAAGTAGATTACTCCTTACCTACATTGTCTCATTTATTTCTTCACAACCACTGTAGCAGTCTTATTATCTTCCCCACTACACGGGAAGCAAAGAAAGGTGAAACATTTCCAAACGTAACATAGGTTACACAGAGCTCAGGTCAGTTTGATGCCTAAGCCTGTGTTCTCAACCCCTTTCTATCACTGCCAGTCTTCTACGTTAAGCTCCCTACTTAGTAGTCTACTCTATTTATTAAATAATATTGAACCCCCGCTCTTTAGTTTCTTCACTTACTGGACTATTACAAAGTTGAACAAGAGAATTAAATTCTGAAAATAAGTTGAAACCCTTGGTATTGAAAGAGCCTTAAGCTAAATAATTGATTCCATTGGTGGGGCATTTGGATAGGACAATCTTAGAACCACCATAATTCTAAAAATACAGTCATTTCATAAAGAGTGATGAAAAAAGCTATTTTTTTTCTAGGTGATTGTGGATATAGTTCCAGTAGACACATTCCAACTTGGATCTTAAACCCTAGGCTGAGTAACTTTTTCTCCTGCGAATGTTAGGTGCTTGATGCCCTGGAGTACTGAACTTCCTATCCACCTCTCTATGATGGTGGAGTGACCTCCATGAAGCACGCTGGGAAATTTTCTAAGAAACCAGGCCACTGCTGCTCTCTGTACACAACCAAAGCAAAGCACAATGTAAACCTACTCTCATTCTCTAGTTCCCGTGGTTCTAGGAGGGAGGCTGAGCCTGGTCTTCAGCATTTCATTTAATTTGCATCACTTTCTTCTTCTGGGCAGAAGCTGGGATAAGATCACCTCAGAGTCCGGCACAACAAAAAGGCCACCTATGGAGTCTACCTTCTTATTTATTTGCATATTTTCATACAGTCGGGGCAGCAAACATTAGATGCCAATCATAATTAAGAAAAAGCCCAAAGTCCCTTGAAGACATTTAAAGTGAAATGCCTACAGGAAGAGGAGACGTTTCCTCTAGATTTTTTATTTAAGAAAAATGAAAATAATGTTAAACTTCTTGGCACTGCAGCTGAATATTAAGTAGAAACATCTTAGGGAAACTTGCCTGAGAGCTATAAGAATTATAAACTATGAAAACAAGACACTCAGTAGAAAACTGTAAAAGAGAAAAGGGATAAGTTTGCTTTATCAAAGAAACAAAGCATTTTCCTCCAGGGAGAAAGGAAGCATGATGGGAAATCTGCAAACAATGGACTTCGGAAAGGTTTCATGTGTTTGCCTAAAAACCAAAATAACAACAACTCAAACTCCACACTGCTGACAGGGGACAAGTGCTCTTCTACCTAATAGCACATGGGCCATAGAATATTTCCAAAAAGCAAAGATGTTCAGACTCAGTCCCCTTGTGCATATGATTTGAATAATTTTTGCCAGACACCACCTTCTCCCAAGTCTCTAACATGATCCAGCTACAATGCTAAAATTTCTCCCTGTTGTCATTCATCTAAGGCTCAAGAGGAAGAGCATTTGTAGTAGTGATGGTGGGGCTTTTGAGGGTAAGGGATGAGAGGGCACCTCTCCATTTATTTTGCAATTTGTCTCTGCCTGCATTTTTGTCTATGTCAGCATATTTGTTTTTCTGTCTACTTTTTCTGTTTCTCTGTCCATCTCCAAGTCCATCCATCAATTCCTCTCTGCTTGTCTCTCCTTGTCTGTTTTGACACTCCCTCTGTCTTCCTGCTTCATGTCACTGTATGTTTCTCTCTCTCAGATTCGGTCTATCTCTGTTGATCTTTGTCTGTTGCTCAGTCGGTCTCTGTTGTGCGTTCTTTCTTCTCTCTCTCCATTGCTCCCTTCCTCCATTCCACCCTCTGCCTGTCTGCATCTCCCTCTGTCTATCTGTCTCTGACCAATAGCTTCTGACCATCCATTTGTTTTTCTTTGTTTGAATATCCCTGTTTAACTGTCCCTGTCTAGTTTTCAGTCCGTCTGTCTTTTGGTTGGTCTGTCTGGTGCTCTATGTCTGCCTTCCTGTCTCTATCAGTATCTCTGCCTGTCTGTGCCTTTCTTCATTTCTTTGTCTCAGTTTCTGTCAATACTTTGTCTCTTTGGTATTTCTGTCAGTCTCTGTACGTATCTCTTTCTGTTTCTCTGTGTCTGTCTTACCCATCTGTCTGTCTGTACTCTGGCTATCTGTCCAATCTGTCTGCCTCTCTCTCCACCAGCCTGTTTCTGTCCGCTTGTTTCTCTGGATGTCTGCATGCATTTATCTCAGTCTTTACTTCTGTCTCTTTGTCTAGCTGACTATCTTTCTCCATAAATTTTTTCTCTCACTCCTCCTCCCTCTCAGTCTGTCAGTCTTGCTATGATTCTCTCAGTTTCTCTGTTTCTTGTCTTTTGGTCTATAACACATGGTGTCTGTCCAACTCTTTCAGTCTCCCATCTTGGTCAGTCTCTTTGTCTTGGTTTGTCTGTTGCTCTCTCTTCCCAAGTCTGTCTTTCTGTCTCACAGCCTACTTTTTTCTCTCGTCAGTCTGTCTTCCCATTTTTCTCTGTTGGTTTTCATTTCTCTCTTTCCCTCTGTATCAGTTGGTTTTTTCTGCCTGTCCCCTGCTCTGTGCATCCTGCAACATTAGTCCCTCTCTCTATCTACCTATTCTGTCTCTCTGTCTCCCTGTCTTTTGACTCTATTCATGCCTCTCTGTTTCTATCAATCTCTCTCTCATTCTATAATAACAGTGTCCCTCTCTCTGCCTGCCTACCTGTCTGGGTATCTGTCTGTGTTTATTCTTTCCTTTAGTAGTTTGGCTGGCTGGCTCACTGTCTCTCAGGCTGTTTTCCTCTCTCTCTTTCTGTCACATTGTCTATCATTGTCTCTTTCTTTCCTTTACTTCATTTCCCTCCTTCTCTTCATTTCCTCTCTCTCTCTCTTCTCTATCTTTTTACTGAGGTGAGATTTACATAACATAAAATTAACCATTTTAAAGTGAACAATACAGTGGAATTAAGTACATTCACACTGTGCATGCAAGCACTACTTTTATCTAGTCGTTGTCCCAAAATATTCTCATCACTGCAAAAGAAAAGCCTGTGTACTTAAACGGTTGTTCTCCCTTCCTCCCTTCCCCTAGCCACTGGAAACCACCAATCTACTTTCTGTCTCCATGGATTCACCTATTATAGACCTTTCAGAGAAAGGGAATCATACAAAACATGTGACATTGTGTGTCTGGCTTCTTTCTCTCAGAATAATGTTTTCTAGGTTCATCTCCCTTGTAGCATGTACAATTAGTTCATTACTTTTTATGGCTGAATAATATCGTACTGTATGGATATATCACAATTTGTTTATTCATTCGTCCACTGATGGACATTAGGTCTGTTTCCACCTTTTTGGCTATCATGCATAATGCTGCTATGAACCTATGCAGCTATACATGCATGCACATATACTTGTCTGAGTACCTGTTTTCTATCCTTTTGCATGTATACCCAGCAGTGGAATTGCTGGTTCATAGGGTAATTTTATGTTTCACTTTCTGAGGAACCACCAATGTGATTCCTAAGTGGCTGAACCATTTTAGACTCCTACCAGAAATTAGAAGGGTGCCAATTTCTTCACATTCTTGAAAACAATTGGTATTCTCTGCCTTTTAGATTCTAGCCATATTAGTGGATACAAAGTGGCATTTAATTGTGGTTTTGCTTTGCATTTCCCTAATGACTAGTAATGTTGAACATCTTTTCATGTGTTTGTTGGCCATTTGCATATATCTTCTTTGGAGAAATGTCTATTTGAGTATTTAACCTATGTTTTGATTGAGTTGTTTGTCTTTTTGTTGTTGAGTTGTAAGAGTCCTTTATATGTCCTGGATAGACCCTTACCAGATATATGGTTTGCAAATATTTTCTGCCAGCCTGTTTTCTCTGTGTCTCTTTCTGACAGACTGAATCTATTAGACTGCCTCTTTCTGACTATTTCTCTGTTGGTGTCTTTGTATCAATCTATCCCTGACATGTCTCTGTAAGGCTCTACCTGTTCCTTCTTTCTTCCTCTCCCTCCTTAACCTTTCTTTTTTAGTGTCTCTCTCTCTCTCTTTCCTACCTCCCTTCCCTCCCCCATCTGTTTCCTCTGTTTCCCTGTATCTGACTCCCTCTTTTTCGATTTCTCCCTCCCTTCATTCATCTCTCAGTCTGTCTCTCTGTCCATTTAGTTGGCTCTCTATCTCTCTACTTTCTGTCTTGCTCTCTGTGTCTTTCTGATTCTCCCTTTATTGGTATGTCTATCAGTTGTTTTGTTTATCACCCTATCTCTCTCCCCTTGACTCTCTTGGTCTGTCTCTCTCCATCTGCATCTCTCTCTGTATTTGCCTTTTCTCCTCTGACTCACAGCCCTCCCTTTGTCTAAGTGTCTGTCTCAGTGTGTCTCTCAGTCACAGTTTCAATGTCTTTCTCAGGTTCTATCTGACTCTCCTGACATGTTTTCTGTGTCTACCTGTCTCTCTGCAGCAGTTTCTTTTTGCCTCTGTTTCTCTCTCTCCTTGACTGTTTCTCACCTCTTTCTGTTTCTCTGCCTGTCTGTCTCTTAGTCTCTCAGGCTTTCTTTCCATTTGTCTATCTCCGCATTTCTTTCTCCTTTCTCTTTCCTTTGCCTCTCCCATATAGCTCCATCTGGCCAACTCTCTCAGTCTGACTGACTTTCACTGACTCTCTCTCTCTCTCTCTTGCTATCTCACTGTCTTTTCTGTCTTACTGTCTCTTGCAGTGTCTGCTTCTCTCTATGATGGTCTGTCTCTGGCTCTGTGTGTATCTCCCTCACTTCTTTCTCAGTTCCTTGCTCCTTCTTGCTCAGTCTGTGTGTTCTCTCTGCTTTGTCTCTATCTCTGTCTTCCTGTATCCCATTCTAACTCCTCATCTCTCTGCGATACCCTCAACACCCAGCTTCTCTGTCCGTCTCTCAGGCTCTGTCTGTCCATTTGAGTGTGATTCTCTTCTTTTCTCTTTTCGTCAGTTTTACTCTCTCTCTTTTCTTTTAGACTTTCTTTCTCACTCATTTCTCTCTCCCTCTGTCTCTCTTTAGTTCTTCGGCTTTTTCTGTTTCTGGGTCTTTCTCTCTCTACCCTGTTTTCTGTCTCTCTTTGTGGCCTCCCCATTCTGTCTTTTCTGTTTTAGTCTGTCCCCATATCTCTCTCCTTGCTCCTCACTGCTGTCTCTGTTCCCGTTTTTCTCTATTTTTTTCTGTTTGTCAGTCTGCCTGCCCTTACACCTGTCTGCTTCTTTTTGTCTATCCATCTCTCTTTGTATGCGTCCATCTTTCTACATTAACCAATTGATCTCTATACCTCTATCTATCCATGTTTGCCTCTGCCTTTCTGTTTTTCCATCTGACTGCCTCTGTCTCTCCTTCTTGGTCTATCCTTCCCTGTCTGTCTATCCCTGCCTCTATCCATCTCTGTCCATTCCTATCTTTATGTCTGTCTCTCTGTCTGTCTCCCTCTGGCCATTTGTCTGCCTGTCTCTGCCTCCTCTTTGAAAACATGTGGTATTTATCTTTCCATGTCTGACTTTTCTTTGCAGGCTCATCCATTTTGCTGCCAAAAATGTGATTCCATTCTTTTTTATGGCTGAATAGTATTCCATTGTGTATATATGCCACATTTTCTTTATCCATTCATCTGTTGATAGGTTGGTTCCATATCTTAGCTGTTGTGAAGAGTGTTGCAATAAACATGGTGGTGCAGGCAACTCTTCGACATACTGATTTCTTTTCCCTTGGATAAATATCCAGTAGTGAAACTGCTGGATCATATGCCAGGGGGTGAGGAGCATGGGGAGAGGTTGGTTAACAAATACAAAATTACAGCTAGATGGGAGGAATGGGTTCTGGTGTTCTTCAGCACTGTAGGGTGAATATGTTAAATATACTTTATTATATATTTTCAAAAAGCTAGAAAAGGACATTTTTGAATATTATTAATACAAAGAAATAATAAATGTTTGAGGTGATGAGTATGCTATTTACTCTGCTTAGATATTACACATTGCATGCATGACTCAAAATATCAGTCTGCATCCTATGTACAATTATGTGTCAATGAAAAATAAAAGAAAAAATATTGAAAAAGACAAAAAAGAAGCTGAAGTATAAATTTCTTTCCAACCTGTGGCAGTTGAACACATACATCTCAAAGAATGGACTTACAGTCCTTGGCTTGCAAAAAATGCATTGATTATACTGACTTGTGTAAAATAAGTGTAATATATCTACCTAGTACCTGAAAAACACAGGTATACACTAATTGTGGTATCTTTCAAACACTGTCACTTAGTTGTCCACTAGTGAAAAACAGCAAAATCTATGTGCTCAGCAAAGACACAGAATCAACCCAGGTACCTATCAGTGGTAGACTGGATAAAGAAAATGTGGTGTATATACACCATGGAATACTATGCAGCCATAAAAAAGAATGAAATCATGTCCTTTGTAGCAACATGGATGCAGCTGGAGGCAATTATCCTAAAAGAATTAATGCAGAAACAGAAAACCAAATACTGCATTTTCTCACTTATAAGTGAGAGCTCAACACTGGGTACACATGGCCACAAAGATGAGAACAATCGACACTGGGGATTACAAAAAGGGAAAAGGAGAGAGGAAGGGAAGCAAGGGTTGCAAAACTACCTATTGGGTACCATGTTCACTACTTGGGCAACAGGATCATTAGAAGCCCAAAGCTCTGCATCACGCAGAATATCCATGTAACAATCCTGTACATGTACCCTTGAATCTAACATTAAAAAAATTACATGCCCAGAGCATGTCTTGTAAGCCTTTCATTGGGCTTATATTTTAAGTAAGCTTCCAGAACTCAAGAAGTTTGAGAAACTGGGAGTTAAGGGACAGACTCCATCACATAAAATATAGAGTCTAAACAGATTGTTTTTGAAAATTACATCATCACTGAAACATATAGTGATCCAGAATTCTACAGACTGAATAACATCAACACAATCACTTGATTTTAGTCTAACACTCTAGTTTGGTAATCTTACAATCCAAACCCTAATAATAAGGAAATCATTAACGGCACTATGGAACAATGTCATTAAACCTCTCCATGTCTCAGTTTCCTTGTCTAGAAAATGAGGCTTATGACAATAAATGACCTTATATTGTTATTATTAGAAGTAAATGGGATAATCCATGTATAGCTCTTAGAACAGTGCCTTGTAAAGCAGGAGCTCAAAAAATTGTTGGCTATTATTACCTCTATTGTTGTTATTGCAATTGTTATCATTGTTATTATCATATAAACATCTAATTAGCACTGGAATCAGGAGAGCTATGTGACTGGTCAAGTCCACTCTCTGGGCAGTTTCCTTATCTAAAAAATGAAGATGTACCGCTAAAATTTTTATGGTTCTATGGTTGTTGGATTCCATGTGTTTCTGAGTACTAAGCACATGGGGTCACATTTTTTAATTTTTAATTTTCATGGGTACATAGTAGGTACATATATTTATAGGGTACATGAGATATTTGGATATAGGGATGCAATGCATAATAATCACATCATGAAAATTGGGGTATCCATCCCCTCAAGCACTTATCCTCTGAGTTACAAACAACCAAATTACACTCTTTTAGTTATTTTTAAATGTACAATTAAATTATATTGATTGTAGTCACCCTATTGTGTTATCAAATACTAGGTCTTATTCATTCTTTTTACCTATTTTTTGTACCCATTAATCCTCCCCCGCCCTTACTACCATTCCCAGCCTCTGGTACCCATCGTTCTACTCCCTATCTTCATGGGCATGAGTTCAATTGTTTTGATTTTTACATCATAGGGTCACATTTTTGATCAGGCTTCATGATGTAATTTTTATCCTCAAAAGTTATCAGACCTGTAAGTTACAAAGGCACACGAAAGCCACAAGGAAAATCTGATTTTCAAACATTTCTAAAACTAACCTGGTTAGTTTCTTACTGACTTATTTAGCTCTTATGGGATCTCACAACGAAAAGCATAAATTCAGGAGTGACTTTCATTCTAATTCTTTCTCCAATGATGCCCATATCAGACAGTTGGCATAGGTAACATTTCCACAGATGTGGAACTGAATCCTCAGAGCTAGAGTGCCATATTTTTTAAAAAGGATATTGTTAGTCCTTGAAAAATGAAAAAAGAAAAGAAAAAAGAAAAAGAAAAAAAGGATATTGTACTTTGCTTCAAATTGCTGCCTATGGATATTGTACTCTTCCTAGGAATGCTGTTCATGGCTATTGTATCTTTCTTGTGAAGACTGTCTAGGACGTTATAGCTTTCCTGGAAATAGTCTTTGCATGTTTTATCTTGCCTCAGAAAGGATGATGCTTCCTTCTTGGAAATGCTGCTCATCGATGTTGTGATCTTCCCTGGGATGCTGTCTGTGGTTGCTGTAACTGGCCTCTGAATACTGCCTGTGGACAGTATACATGACTTTTGATATTAATTGTGGCTAATTTATCTTCTGACCCAAGGGACTCTTCACTGAAGCTGCTTCTCCAGTGCAGCTTCTGAGGGAGTACTAAGAATATGTTTCTGGTACTTGTGGGTTTGTAACTTGATTCATTAATACTTTCTCCAGACTGAATGGATCTCATGTTTTAAACTGTATTCAATAAATATAATCTCTTGCCATACTCTGCCCATTTTCTGGATAGATAAGCTGCAGGTGGGAACCTATTGGGAAAGAGGGAGAATACTAATTGGCAAATTGACTTTGGGTCTTAGACAGCGACTTGTAGCATAAAAACTCTAACTTATTAGCTAAACTAGGCAATTGGCAATAGGTGCCTCTGAAAAAGATGAAAACTGTGGAAGCACAAAGCATATTTATTCAGGTAAAGGCTGTTACTTTAAAATGTCTTAGTATAATGTATCCTGTACTGTGGTAAATGAATTTTCACCTTTGGAGGCACAGTGCTACATAATTGTCCAGAATATTTCCTGTAACTAATGCATAAAATTTCCATACATCCTATAAGAATTCTCAAATCTTAATTATTCACTCTTCTATTTTCTTCATCTTCAATATTTTCCTTAGGATGAGGATGTCAAATTCCCTGTGGGGATGTGGCAACATATATTTATCACTAAAACCTATCTTGTATCTGCTCCCCTAATCCTGCCAGCATTAGCATACCTGAGCTTACTCATGCACATGCTTGTTCCCTTACAAATTCATGCCTCCCACTCCCATAGCCATGCACAATGGATTTCGTCCAAGCTGTACTGGTGAAAGAATAAGGTCATGTAGCTAAGGAATATTGACCTTGAGGGGCAGGTTCATAGAATTTACATAATGTAGCTCCAAGAAAGATCCTGATTATTTCCTGCACCTTCACATTCTCTGCAAAAAGGCATGACAGGCAAGAGAAAATAACTTTTTTTTGTGGTTAAAATCTTTGTGCTTTAAGATGACCAGGGAGGAAAGGGGTGTGATGGTGAAGAGGTCATCAATTCAAAAATGGCCCTTTCCAGTTCTTCTAATTCTTTTTCCACTGCTTTTCAGAATGGGAATTTAGCTGTACTTAAGTGTCCTGTCCCTTAGGTGGTCATTCACTTGTCTTAATTTTTTTTGATTATAATTTTAATTAGAAATAATTATAGATTCATCAGCAGGTATAAAAAACAATACAGAGAGATACTATGCATTCCTTTTTTTGTGAGACACGGTCTCAGTTGGCTGCCTAAGTTGGACTGTAGTGGCACAATCACAGTTCACTGCAGCCTCAACCTCCCAAGCACAAGCAGTCCTCTTACCTTAGCCTCCCAAGTAGCTGGGACCACAGGCACACACCACCCATGCCTGGCTAATTTTTAATTTTTTTTTTTTTTTTTTTTACTTTCTGTAGACATGAGGTCTTGATATGTTGCCCAAGCTGGTCTCAAACTCCTGGTTTCCTTGTCTATAAAATGAGGCTTATGACAATAAATGACCTTATATAGTTGTCATGAGAAGTAAAGCAGTCCTCTTGTCTTGGCCTCCCAAAGTGCTGGGATTACAGGCAAGGCATGAGGTACCTGTCCAGCCAATACTATGCATTCTTTACCCATTTTCTCCCAATGGTAGCATCTTGCAAAATCATAGTACAATATTACAACCAAGATATTGACATTAGTATGGTCAAGACACGGAACATTTCCATCACCAAAAGGATCCCTCATGTTGCCCAACTTTTATAGTCATACCTGCTCTTCTCACCCACATACTACCTTCTTAACCCCTGAAAACCTGACAGATTTCAAGAACGTTATATTAATGGAATCATACAGCATGTAACCTTTCAGGCTTGGTTGTTTTTCATGCATGAATGTTTATGTGTATGTAAGTCTTCATTTCTTTGGGATCAATGTGCAAGAGTTCTTAGGGATTTTAAGAAACAGCCAGGCCAGGTGTGGTGGCTCATGCCTATAATCTCAGCACTTTGGGAGGCCAAGGCGGGCAGATCACCCGAGGTTGGGAGTTTGAGAGCAGCCTGACCAACATGGAGAAACCCCTCCTCTGCTAAAAAAAAAAAAAAAAAAAAAATTAGCAAGGCATGGTGGTGCAAGCCTGTAATCTCAGCTACTTAGGAGGCTGAGGCAGGAGAATTGCTTGAACCCGGGAGGCAGAGGTTGCAGTGAACCAAGATCGCACCATTGCACTCCAGCCTGGGCAACAAGAGCAAAACTTCGTCTCAAAAGAAAAAAAGAAACAGCCAAACTTTCCCACCATGGCTGTACTATTTTACATTCCCACCAGCAATGTATGAGTGATCTAGTTTCTCTGAATCCTGGCCAGAATTTGGTGCTGTCATTATTTTTTATTTTAGCCATTCTGAAATGTGATATCTCATTGTGACTTTAATTTTCATTTCCTTAATGACTAATGATATTGACCATCTTTTAAAATACTTATTTGCCACCTGTATATACTTTATATAAAATGTCTGTTCATATCTTTTTAAAATTTTCTAATCGAATTATTTTTATCATTGAAATTGAGAGTACTTTATATATCCTAGATACTAATTCTTTGTTGGATATGTGGTTTACAAATGTTTTCTCCCATTCTGTAGTTTGTCTGTTTATCCTCCTAGTAAGGTCTTTCCCAGAATAAAAATGTAATTTTGATAAAATCTAATTTATCAGCTTCTTTCTTTTATGGACTGTGTTTTTGGTGTCAAGTTTAAGAATTATTTACCCAACTTTAGGTCCTAAAAATTTTCTTCTATTTTTTTCTCCAGAAGTTTTATAATTTTATATTTTAAATTTAAGTCCATGATCCATTTTGAGTACATTTTTATAGGAGTGATGTTCATTAAATTTACCCATGGATGTCCAATTGCCCCAGTATCAATGACTGAAAAGGTCAGACATCCTCCATTGAATTGTTTTTGCACATTTGAAAAATTAACTTTGGGAGGCTGAGGCAGGTGGATCAGCTGAGGTCAGGAGTTTGAGATCAGCCTGGCTACCATGCTGAAACCCTGTCTCTACTAAAAATATAAAAATTAGCTGGGCGTGGTGGCATGTGCATGTAATCCCAGCTATCCAGGAGGCTGAGGCAGGAGAATCATTGGAACCCACAGTGAGCTGAGATAGCACCACTGTACTCCAGCCTGGGCGAGAGAGACTTTGTCTCAAAAAAAAAAAAAAAAAAAAAAAAATAAGGTGGGTGTTTTTATGTGGGTAGATTTGGCTGTTATATATTCTTTTCCATTGAGCTATTTATATGTCCACAAAAACCCAACAGTG
>CAUYLG010023716.1:0-32444 GCA_963573385.1 Cacajao melanocephalus | reverse complement strand
TATTTTTTCTAATGTTATTTATTTTTTTTTCTTCTCTTTTTTTTTTTTTTTTTTTTTTTTTTTTTTTTTTTTGAGATGGAGTCTTGCTCGTGTTGCCTAGGCTGGAGTGCAATGGCATAATCTTGGCCCACTGCAACCTCCACCTCCTGGGTTCAAGCGATTCTCCTGCCTCAGCCTCCCAGGTAGCTGGGATTACAGGCGCCTGCCACCACGTCCAGCTAATTTTTTGTATTTTTAGTAGAGATCGGGTTTCACTATGTTGTCCAGGCTCGTCCTGAACTCCTGACCTCAGGCAATCCGCGCGCCTTGGCCTCACAAAGTGCTGGGATTATAGGCATGAGCCACCACGCCCGGCCTCTCATGTTATTTCTTACTAGAGCTCCTTTGCTGTACCAAGAGAAATTCTGCTTTCAGATTTTCATTATGCAATGAGTACTTTGCTTCTTGCCATGCTAGTTATTTAAACCTTTGCTTTTATTTTGTGATCCTTGGTGGTCTGCCCAGCCTCAGTCTTGGAAGCCATTGTCATCTTCCCAGGTATCATGTATCTGCTGGTTCTTACAGGGGATCATGAAGGCCCAGACATATCTGAGACAGTTCTAGAAACCTATGTCCTGCCGGGTTGGCTCTGATCAACTCGAGTTTTGACATCAAGGTCACAGGGCTTTTTGATCCCTGCATTGATTCTTGCCTTTTGTTCTTAAGATTTGACATTTGGCTTCTACCTTGTGGGCCTTCGAGCTTCCTTTATTCCCTAACAGTTTTTGGTCTGGCTCTTCCCCCTGGCTCTGAGTAGTCACAGCTTCTACTGTTTCTCATCCAAGCCTAAAGTATCCAGTCCTGATCCTAGCCAAGTACTTGATCATCACAGTTGAGTCAGACCAGCAGCCCCTTCAAGAGGAAAAATTCATATATTGTTTGATCTTTTCTGTCTCTTTTACAACAAAACAGGTACCTGACTCTTGGTTTCTGGTTAGGGGCTTCAGAGGTTCTCTGCTACTATAGCAGTATTCCTTTTAAAAAATTGTAAATTAATATTAACTACAGCTTATTCATTAAAAATTAGACATCCATTAGCTTCTCTACAGAATTAGTTCTATAAACTCTCTCATTTTTGGGGAAGCTCATGAGAGTCTGAGATAAATAGGATCTCTAAACAAACTTTTGGCTATTCATACTTGTGAAATAAACACAAAGTTGGAAAACAGTGAAATATTCTACCTATTATATGTTTAATTCATTAAGTGCATTTTTAAAGGATAAGTTTCTTTCTGCATAGTTCTAAGAAGGGATTAATCAAATATGCTAAAATACAATGTTTAGTTAAAAGAAATTATGGGTGTTGAAGGAGGCAGGCTGCCTGGGTCCCACAACTGGCTTTGTTTGATTTTGGACAAGTCATTTAATCTTTTGGACCTTGGTTTCCTCATCTCTGAATGATAATGTTTTGAAGATAAAATAAAATAACATATGAAGTATTTAGCGTGGTATTTATCCTGATTACATTTATTAGCTCATAAGCATTTACAAGCTAATAAGTGTAATCATGATATGTATATTAGTTGATTGCTTTCATCTAAAATTAACCGAAATTCTGACTCAAACCGGCTGAAATACTAACAGATTTTTTTTTTCTCATGTAACAGGAAGATCAATGGTAGAGCATTGGTTACCTCCCTAAAGGGTGGTTGAGTCCATAGCTCTATGATATTATAGAGATCTAGGTTCTTTCCATCTTCGATCTCCCAATTCTTAGTGTCAGCTTAATGTATAGGTAGTAACATGGCCATAGGAGTTTCTACATATGACGAAACCCAGAAGAACAAAGGATGCTATTTGTGGACTGGATATTTGTGTCTCCGACAAATTCATGTTAAAACCCTATTCCCCAATGTGATGGCATTAGGAGTTGGGCCTTTGGGAGGTTCGTAGGATTAAATGAGGTCATAATGGTGGAGCCCTCATGAATGGAATTAGTGCCCTTATAAGAGTCACAAGCTTGTTTCCCCTCTCTGCTCTCTACCATGTGAGGATAAAATGAGAAGTCCCTAGTCTGGAACCTGGAAGACAGCCCTCATCAAAAACTGACCATGCTGGCACCCTAAACTTGGACTTCAAGCCTCCAGAATTATAAGAAATATACTTCTGTTGTTTATAAGCCACCCAGCTTAGGATATTTTGTGATAGCAGCCTAAACTGACTAAGATATTACTCCATTTTGCAGCTTTCTCTTAAACAGGGATAGTGGGAACCCTCATGAAAACATCTTTGTACTTTTCTTTGCCCATTACTGAATCACTAACAAAGGAAGAGAAATTCCCCTTAGGCTCCACCACATACAACTTCCAGATTTGAAAATGGAGGTTTTTTTTCTAAGGAGAGAAGTGGATATTCCAAAATCATGTGAACAATTTTGATGGCATAAGAACATCTTCAGGGCCTGGTGTTACAAGTAATTGAGTTCTCTGCACCTTTGGAGATGTGTCATATTGACGTCACTGAGGAAAAAGCACCAGGAAATAGGTTTTCCTTGCTAGCCATTAGGATGATTTTCAAGATCCTAATTTTTATAGAATAAAGAAGTTAAATATAGAATTTTTGGTACTTCTCACATTTAAAATAGGATAGTAGAATACTGATTCTTCAGTATCAATTTTTAAATGAAATTATTACAAAAACTTAATTTGCTTTGGCATTTCACATTCTTCTGGTTTGAGCCTTCCTGTGCCTGTAGAGGAAAGTAGGGCAAATATAAACATATTTATTTCACAGCTGTAACCAGGGATAGAAAGGTAAAGTGATTGTACTTAACGTCACTCTTCTCACTAACCCTAACCCCAGGCCTTTTCATTTGACCCTGTACACGTGCCTATTGTTTCCCTTGATGTTCTGTCTCTTCAACAAGGGGATATGCTCTTTAAGGCATGGAATGTATCCTTTATGTATTCTGGTGTCTAGTATTTTAGATTTAGGAAATGTTTGTTGATTATAAATGATTTGCCGAACTAAAGCAAGCTTAATACTCTTGAGTTTGAATTTTTCCTCCACAATGATACACTTCTAGGCAAAGCAATCTCCTGCCCGGGTCACACTCTTGGAGGGCATTTATTTATACAAGGAAACTCATTCTCTTATGAAATTAAAAAATAAAGGCAATGTGGGTCTTAATTTCCTCTTCTTGATTTTTCATGGCTACTTCATAGAATTTTTTACAGATTAGGTATTTTAAGACACAAAGCTACTAGCGTACCAGAAAACCTGAGGATTATTAAGCCAAAGACAGATGTAAACAGAGCCAAAATTAAACCCAACCAAGATAAACAAAAAAGAAAAACCGAAACCATTCCCTGGAAGCAAACAGAATTATCAGCTTCCAAACAGGGATTTTCTAGGAGAGAAGAGCACAGTCAATTAGAAATGGATCAAACTAATATATGCAGTTCAGGATAAGATAACAACACTAGCATCAACAAATCCGCCATGATTAAGTAGTCTAAGATTATAATATGGTTTAGCTCTGTGTCCCCACCTAAATCTCATCTTCAATTGTAACCCCCACGTGTCAGGGGAGGGGCCTGGTGGGAGGTGATTGAATCGTGGGGGTGAACTTCCCCCTTGCTGTTCTCGTGATAGTGAGTGAGTTCTCACGAGATCTGATGGTTTAAAAATGAGTGGCACTTTGCCCCCGTTTCTCCTGCAACCGTGAGAAGACGTGCCTTGCTTCCTGTTTGCTATGATTTAAGTTTCCTGAGCCACCCAAGTCGTGCTTCCTGTAAGCCTGTGGAGCTGTGAGTTAACATTTTCCTTCCGTAAATTACACAGTCTTAGGTAGTTCTTTATAGATTTGTGAAAGTGGGCTAACAGAATATATGAGAGCACTTTCTGGCATAAATAATTTTTATTAAGTTATGTTATTATAATCTAAGAAGAACTTTCTAAATGAATTAAATAGTGCTGAGTTTTCTGATAGCCTCCGTGTTTGATTGGTGCACTGCTGATTCCATTGGAAACACCTGTATGGGTCCTTTCTATCCCTGGGCTTAGGCGGGAGGATTCCTCCCTGAACCGGCCAGGGTGATGAGTGCAGGGCTAGAATCTAAACCCAGATAGTGAAATACATGGCATTGTACCAGCACTTACCTGCTTGGAGTCATTTAAAATGCAGGCTAATTATTTTTTTTTCTATTTTCACCCTATGAACTCTGCAACATTCCAAAATCACTTTGTATTTTATCAGTGCTTTCATAACAAAATAGGATCATCTGATTGGACAGTTACTGCAAAGACTTTTATAGGCAATAAATGTCTTTATTCTGTGGTGTGTGGTCTGTGTAAATCCACAGGAAGAAAAATACATAAAAATATATATTAGCATTCAGTCAGAATATTACAATTCCCAGTAATGTGTGAATAAACAAAAGAAAATATTTCTAAAGTTGGTCATTACTTAAATACAGCACATTTATTTTATGAATACTGTTTGTAAGCAAACTTTGTGATTTCTTTTATCTTTGCTGAATGAGAGATTTGAGAGCTATGAAGTGTACTGTTTCTGATGTAGTACTTATGTCTCTGGTTGGGATTGAAAAATAAGCATTTTTAAAACCATCAAACAGGCTGGGCACAGTGGCTTCGGCCTGTAATCCCAGCACTTTGGGAGGCTGAGGCAGGCGGATCACTTGGAGTTCGAGAACAGTTTGGCCAACATGTGGAAACCCCGTCTCTACCCAAAAAAACACAAAAATTAACCGGGTGTGGTGGCGCTTGTCTGTAGTCCCAGCTATTCAGGAGGCTGAGGCACCAGAATTGCTTGAACCTGGGAGGCAGAGCGTTGCAGTGAGCTGAGATCACACCACTGCACTCCAGCCTGGGCTACAGGGGGAGACCCTGCCTCAATAAAACAAAAAACAGGCTATTTCAGTATTCGAGTAAATGTTGCACTTTTCAACAGATGCACCCTGAGTTCATGGATTATCTAGTTCGTTTATGTTCTGTCCTTTTAAAAACTGGCCTGCATTTTAGTCACTTCACCAGAGAAAGAAGTTAAAAATTAAAAAAGAATAAACCAGGCATGGTGGCGCATGCGTGTAATTCCAGCTACTAGGGAGGCTGAAGTGAGAGGATCACCTGAGCCTAGGTATTCCAGGTTGCAGTGAGTTATGATTACGCCACCACACTCCAGCCTGGGCAGCAGAGTGAGATCCTGCCTCTTAAAAAAGTGGACCAACTTTGATGGCTACATGGAATTTTATTGTTTGAAAGAGCTTTCAGACACTCATGTTGGCGTTGGCCTTGTCTTCTCATTTATTAAAGCCTCTTCCAACCCTGAGAGTCACTGAGTTTTAATGATGTGCTGAATTGTTTGTAACCCTCTTAGGTGTTTTGGTTTAGTAAAGCATGGCAGCCCCATTTTAATTGACAGTGGCTTGATTCCAATTAACTGCAAATGACCCTGACGAGTTACTTTTCAGCCAGTATATTTCCATAAAGTATTTCTTCACCATAGGCGAAACCAAATTTGAAATTACAGTTCAGGTAAAGAGAAAAGGCTTTTGAAAGTCCTGATATAATTGCCGATTCCTTGTTGGAAACACATTTAGCTGTAGTTTCAGCACTACTTTCTATTATTAATCTTATTACCAAATTATTAAAATATTTCTTGGGAAAACTCATTCATTAAATCTGACAAGTTCTGTTGATTTTAGATGGTGGGTACATCTGTAAGCACTATAGCATCACTCAGTTATGTAGATCATCAGTAAATATGAACTATGACAGCTAAGGGATATTGCTGGAAGAGGCAATGGATTCTTTTTTCTTTTTTCTTTTTTTTTTTGAGATGGAGTCTTGCTCTGTCGCCAGGCTGGAGTGCAGTGGCGCAATCTCGGCTCACTGCAGCCTCCGCCTCCTGGGTTCAAGCGATTCTTCCGCCTCAGCCTCCGGAGTAGCTGGGACCACAGGCACGTGCCACCATGCCCGGCTAATTTTTGCATTTTTAGTAGAGATGGGGTTTCACTATGTTGGCCAGGATGGTCTCGATCTCTTGACCTCGTGATCCGCCTGCCTCGGCCTCCCAAGGCAATGGATTCTTATATAAGGCAGCGTGTGAAAGAATATTGTTTGCTTGTAATAGTCTGAATATGTCCAAGTTGTAATTTGAGGAATGGACTAAATGACTTCATGAATTTCTTCTAGACCAAAGATTCAATGACATTTCCCCACAGTTAAATCTGATTGACCTTGTTTAGTATCAGAAATTTCAACCTTATATTCAGACCCCTATATGCTCCATTGTTTATTTTGATATGTAACATAGTTACAAAATAAATCCTTTCATGCTGCTGATAGCTAAATATTGTTTTCTAAGTCCCTTACTAAATCTGTGCATTATGATTTCTGTTAATTTTAAGAAGCTTTCACAAATAGTCTTCTATTTTTCTGCATCTTTTTTATCCTTCATCAACCACAGTTCAAAATTATTTTCCTGCTTTTTTCAGAGTAGGTCTCAAATGCCTCTCCTCTAAACTTGCATACCTAAATTCATAAAAGAACTCAAGAGAACAAAGGAGGCTTCATCTCCTTATATAGCAGTTGGGGGCCATTGCTAGCAAAAAAGAAAAAATAGAGATGATATGGGGACAATGGAAGGTCACTGGTCTATGTTTTTCCCTGCATACTTTTTTTAATCAAAATGTATGTAAGTGATAACAGCTGGTCAAATGTTTTTCTAGTCTAATTCAAAGAGGATTACCTCCTAGGGTGCCCAGTCACTTTGGCAAGACAGCAATTTATTAAGCAGATGTCACATTTGATTACATTAGCTCTCCTTTCCCAAACATCAGCTGCAAAACAATTAGTTTCTTTTCTAGCCTCTCTCCCTTCCAAATTATCTTAAAAACTTTACTCCATGGCATAATGACCTGTCTGGAACTATTTGGAAGTAGCCTCCCCCGTGTGTTTATTAGCACTCATCTCTGGGCATAATCTCTGTCACTTCTCCACTTCCATCAGGATACGGCCTGGGAAAGTGGGGCAAAAGTAAAATTCCAACAGAGTTATGTCCAGCTGATGCTGACAGGCCCTGCCATTTTAGCCTGGTGTCTGTTAGGAATACAGAAGCAGCTTTCCCTAAAAGGTAGCACACTGAGGTAAATTAGAAAGGTATCCAGAATAAAGACATTCCCATTGTCATTTTTTTCTCTGTATTTATAATCAAATCCTCATTAAGCCTATAGGACCACCTGGTACTATTACATTGAATAATAAATTCAGTACAGATAATGCATCCAGCTGGGAATACTTAAGAAAACTCAAATGAATGCTTTCTGATGTTTTTAATAAAAACAGGTTTTAATACTTAAATGAAAAGCTGCAGGATTTGGGTTCCATTGGATGCTGGTCTAAATTAGAACAAGCCATAGTTGAATATTTTCTTATCACTTGAGAAATGCAATTGGATGTCTTTTGATTGTTTCTGTAGCCATAGCTGAGTATAGCAATTTTTTTCTGAATATATTTGAGAGTTTGCAAAACTGCTTACAATACACACTTAAACAATGATATGTTTGGATTTAGTTAGCAGGACTGAAGCAATTGTATATTTGAATCTACAGAATGAGGCTCTGGTATTTGTTGTAGGCTTCAGCAGTGTGGCAAATCTATACATTTATCTCCATCTTTGAAGCTTGCAGTTACCTGCATGATACACTGTTTTTTCATTGGAAGTTACCTGTTTTCATTGTATTCTGAAATTTGTTTCATCTTCAATATTTTTTCATTTAATTTAAGGATTAACTGTATTATCTCTCTTCTTCCTTTTTTCCCCCCCGCTAACAGCTACAGCATTTTCATGATGTTCTAAATCTTGCAGCAGGGAATAGAATATAAATGGAATTCCAAACAAGGAAATGCATAATAATCCATCACCTTTTTCTAGGGTGGACAGATATCAAAGGAAGTTTATGCTTTGCTTTCAGGGTTTTACATTCACATATTATTTTCACTGAGGCATTTAAAATACTTTATTAAGTTTTAGTGTTTTCTGAGTTTCTTCTTATTTTATATCAAGTGATATGTTGAGTAAGCAAAATATTTCTTCCTGTAGTTCTGCTATTGGTCTATTCCAAAGAAATACGTTGTTTTCTCAGGAAAGGACCAGCAGCAAACTACTCAACATCACAGTTTCAAATAGTGAGACCTATGCCCTTATTTTACAGAAGACAAACAGGTATGTCTAGAAGAAAAGTGACTTAGCTAAGTTAACAGCAGAGCTTGATGTACCTTTAAGTATAACCTTGCTGTTTCTCACACAGGAGTTTTCCCACATTTGTTGAGCACTGACTGCATGCCAAGACTGTGCAGATGACATTTTTGTATGGTATACATTTCTCCTTAATCTCTATGACTTTGCAAACTTCAGAGTACATATATCTATGAAAAGCGTGCTAATAGTTACTGTTCAAATAAATTTTGTTTAAGAAATATTGGACCTAAACAAACCAAACAAATGATAACACTAATTCACCTAAAAGGAGGACACTAACATAATAAGTAATAGGATTTGTTATCCCAGGAGCAATGACTCCAGATAATTTGACACACTTTTCATATATATTGTCAGATAAGTCACAACGTAAAAATCAACAGATCATAGGCTCTGATATCAGAAAGGCCCAGGTTCAAATCCCATCTCTATCATCTATTGGTTGTGACTCTTGGCCATGTTACTTGAACCTGGGGAAAATCAACATATAAATATGTATCGTTTAGCATGTATTCTGATTGGGACATGGCCAGGATGCTATAAGAACATGGAGAAGGGGCCCCTAGCAAGGCTGGGAGGTGTTGGAGAAGTCATACCTGACCCTCTACAATTGAAAAGCTAACGTTCAGATCTGTGGGATGATCTGAAAGATGCAGGAAAGATCTCTTGCTCGAAAAATACATCCTTCCATCATCAACCCTTTCTCTCAGTAACATACAGCTAGGATAGACTTACTACTGTTATAACTTCTTTGGGATCAGGTCTTCTCCATAAAATACAAATATGTCCAAAGAGTAGGGTAGTATATTCAGAACATATATCCCTGCTCTCTCTTCTCTCCTCTTATATGACAGGAGGGACAGGGATTTCAGGAAATGAACAAGGATAAAGGGTTGTGTATATAATGTGTATAAAGGGTTGTGTATATAATGGAACATTATCCAGCCTCAAAAAAGAAGGGAATCCTGCCCTTTGCGACAACACAGATGAGCTGTGAGAAACATTGTTAGACTAATCACTGAAGGGCAAATATTGCAGGATTCTAGAGTCATCCAAAATAGCCAAACACAGAGAGAAGCATAGAGTAGGTGGTTGCTAGGAGTTGGGCGAAGGGGAAATGGAAAGTTGCTGTTCAAGGGACTTAAAGCTCAGTTATGGCCAGGCACTGTGGCTCACGCCCATAATCCCAGCACTTGGGGAGGCTGAGGCAGGTGGATCATGAGGTCAGAAGATCGAGACCCTCCTGGCTAACATAGTGAAACACTGTCTCTACTAAAAAATAAAAAATAAAAAAAAAATTAGCTGGGTATGTTGGCTCACGCCTGTAGTCCCAGCTACTTGGGAGGCTGAGGCAGGAGAATCGCTTGAACCCAGAGGCAGAGGTTGCAGTGAGCCGAGGTCACACCAGTGCACTCCAGCTTGAGTGACAGAACCAGAACGCGACTCTGTCTCAAAAAAGTGTCAGTTATGCCAGCTGATCTAGAGATCTGTTCTACAGCATTGTGCTGATAGTTAGCAATGCTGATTATACACTGAAAATTTTGTTGAGATCTCATGTTAAGTGTTCTTCTCGTGATAGTGAAAAGAGTTGTGAGGAAGAGGCTGGAAGGGGTTTGAAAGTGCTAAGCCCAGATGTCTGGAAGGGCACTTCTCTGCAGCAGGAAGGGAGTGGGCATGGGAATGGTGAATGCTAAAGAAAAATTTCACTGAGCCAGTTGTTTTTCTCAGACCCAAATGAATTCCTAAATTATTTAAACAATAGTGGAGACAAATTTTGGTACCGTGACCATGTGAAACTGACAGTTGGAAACCTGAGAGTGTCAAGGAAGGGTTTTTCTTCATCTTCACTTTCAGCTTACACATTTTACGTAAAAACCATGAGAGGAGAGTAAGCCTGTCTACGAATGTGGAAGGTGCAGTAAAATAGCTACTACAAAGGAATTACCTTTCATATGAATACAATTTTATATATTTGTCACAGCCTGAAGCCAGGGTTGCCTGAGAGCTAGATAGAATATGAAGAGAATCTTGGGGAAAGGTATCTAACCAATCCTGAAGCTGCAGTTTTCAATCCTGTGTGCCTTGTTACAGTGACCTGCTGATGGTGCTAGGAAAGGGTAGGATTTCCCTTAGATCTCCTAAGTACACCAATGGACAACTTGAGCCACAGCGTTTGGTTCAAATATCCTCTGAGGCTTCCATTTTAACCCTTGGAAAACCAAACAACTTATGGTTTACTTCATTTCTGGCATCCCAGATTACGTGCTTTTAATAAGGTAGATTTCCACCATATCTTATCAACACAAAAAGTCACTTGCATGAGCAAGGCATGCTTTTGGAGTCACTTTTAGTATATGACTTTATTTTCAAATACAGGTATGGACATTAAATATGACCTGGAACAACGTAATATCTTTATGTGCTTTATATGTTAAAATTTTATCTGATGTTTGAAGACAAATGAGTAATAAAGGTGACTTTAAAAGTTGTTAGTTTTATACAGAATAAGTGATGAGAATTTTTAAACAGCTAAGTAGGGAAACGGACGGTTATTAAAATATGAAGAGTATTTTTACTTAATGCTTTTAGAAAAAGTATTATATGCGGTTAGACAGGTTTATAGAAATATATTACAACAATAGAGAGTAGATATAATTCTAAACTGAGTGAAATTTTTAGGGCATTAACACTAAAAATCAAAACAAAATAGCCTTTAGAAACCTTAATTTTTATTCATTTGTTTTTACTTAAGGCTTAAGCCTTCCAAAAAAATCCTTTTAAGGAATTCTTCATATGTGTGAGGGACAATTAAAAGCAGAATGCCAGCTCAAGATTTAAAAGGAGAAAAATCTTTAAAATTATGTACAATAGCCATGAAAATGATCAGTGATCCAGCTATAACGAAGGCTATAAATAATGCATACAAGAAGTTATTAGACCTTCTTAGGAAGGGTAGCTATGAAGACCACCAAACATTCACAAGAAAATTGATAAGCTGCAAATTTAGGAATTTCAGAAGTGATGCTGAGGTTTGCATTTGACTCGCCTTCTGAAGGCCAAGGCCAAGGCTGAAGCTAACTAGCAGATTTTAGAAAGTTCTGTGGCTGAATTTGAGCTTCTGTGCATCTCTACATTTGGAGGGAATAAAGGCTACCTTAGACAGTAGCATATCACTAGAAGAGCAGTAAGTCATATGATAAGTTTGTGCCTACCATTCAGAGTGAGCTTGAACAATGCTAACCACAGGAACCCATCAGTGGATGCTTTATTCAGCTTAAGTAAGTTAGTCAAACCACTTGTAGGAGAGAACATTGCCACACCCAGGTACTCAGAAGCAGACTTAGCATACTTTGGGACAAAAGGTCTGTTTCCATTGGTGCCACAAAAGAATTACCCAGGCAAACCTCAGGATCTGAGCTTCCACAGTGTGATTTACCATATTCCTAACATAAATGTTTTCTTAACATTATTTCCCTTGCCTGTTCTAATAGACTCAGGTCATCAAAATCTAGCCAGATCTCCAAGTCATCTTTGGCAGGAGGAAAGGAAGGAATGGAAGATAGTATTGTCACAGGAGGACGAGAGATCCTATGACAACCTCTCTGAGGTTGAAAGAGATAGGGTTTCCAACCCACGTTTACCTTCTTTCATTTATTTCCTCCATTTGGCTAAGGAGAAAATGATCTAAAATAGCAATGTATGGAAAACTAGATATGTTACAAACACACACTATTACACACCACTGGGATTGCCTCTATGTTGGAGATCCTTGTTTCTATGATCTTACTGAATTATTAGTGTAAGCTGCCCAGTAAACTCTGCAGTTGGAAATTCTCTACTGTCACGGCATCCTAAGCCCAGCCAGTTGGATGAAAGAAGCAGGAAAGGTGAGTTGGGCGGTAGTAATTGGGGTTTGCAGAATATTTCCTATACTACTACTGACAGAGGAGATGGGACTGATGAACCAAAATATAGATGAGTATTTAAAAAATATTTTTCATCTTTTTTGAGGTATAATTGACAAATAAAAATTTTATAGAGTTGGGCCAGGCACAGTGGCTCACACCTATAATCCCAGCACTTTGGGAGGCTGAGATGGGCGGAGCATGAGGTCAGGAGATGGAGACTATTTAGGCTAACATGGTGAAACCTCGACTCTACTGAAAATACAAAAATGAGCTGGGCGTGGTTGCATGTGCTTGTAATCCCAGCTACTTGGGAGGCTGAGGCAGGAGAATCAGTTGAACCCGGGAGATAGAGGTTGCAGTGACCCAAGATTGTGTCACTGCACTGCAGCCTGGGCGACAAAGCAAGACTCTGTCAAAAAAAAAAAAAATCCACTTTAGCAAACTTCAGGTGTACATTAAGTATAGTAATAATGCTGTGCATTAGGTCTCCAGAACTTACGCATCTTATGACTATAAATTTATACCCTTTAACCAACATTTCCTCATTCTTTACTCCCCTCACCCCTAGGACCATTCTATTCTGTTTCTGTGAGTTTTTAATTTTTAAAGATTCTACATACCAGTAAATTCATGCAGTATTTGTCTTGTGTCTGGCTTGTTTCACTTAATGCCTTCTAGGTTCATTTGTGTTGTCATAAATGGCAGAGTTTCCTTCTTTTCAAGGCTGAAATAATATTCTGTATGTGTGTGTACATATACATGTCTCTGTGTGTGTGTGTGTGTGTGTGTGTGTGTGTGTGTATTAGATTGAGGCTGGTGCAATAAGCCCAGCTATATGACCAAATCCCTATAGTTACATCTTCTTGCAGGCATGTACATCAGGACAGTCAGCATCACTTGTGTCTTTATCAAGGTAGGCCAAAAGTATTTGTGTGAGCCATATCATTTCCTGTTTATAACCAGCTCCAGGTCTACAGCTATGACTTCTGTCAGATCTTAGTTAACGAAGTTGGGGACCATGAATTTTCAAATGCTCTGTTAGCTCTTTAAATGCTTGACAGAAAACTTTCGGAGGAGCGGTAGCTTGGGTTGCTGGCCTGGGTTGGAGCTGGAAAGCCTACGATGGCAGGTCTTTTCTTCAGGCCACGATTTATGGAGATGAGCCTGAGCCCAAAAGGCTGCATCTAGGAAGGAAAATAATGAATAGCAAGACTGTCCGGTAGCATTTTCATCCAAATCAATATTCAGAGACAGGAATCCAAGTATGAAGCCACAAATACATACTGCATCTCTGTGTGCTAGGTATACTAGGCATCGGGGATATATAAGTGGACAAAACCTGATAAAAGTCACTCCTTATAGAGGGTATAGTAGGCCTGACGGGGTCTCTGAGCTGGACTTGTCATCCCAGCTGCTTTGCATAGTACCTTTGAAGCCCTGGGCTTCAAATCAGACCTTGGCATTACAAGATCTGATCGATGACTATGCCACATTTTCTCTCGTCCGTAGAAGTGTGAACCTATTTTTCCCTCTGTCTTGAATACTTTTACCAACTCCCTTCCTCCATCACGGATACCTATTTCCTGGATAACTCCTAGGTATTCATTCTAAGTCATAGTGTGACTTCTCTTGCGAAGCTGTTCTCAATTCCCAGGCCTAGGTAATGTGTCTATCCTAAGTGCTTCCATGGCACCCAATATTTACCATTGTTAACGTACAAAACACATTGAATTATAATTTCCTGCTTCCTTTCTGTGTTGCCCACAAACTTGTAGCTCATTAAGGCCAGGGATTCCGTAATGTTACCAATATTTCTCCAGACCCCAGTGCAGTGACTAGAACGTAGACTCTAAAATATTTGTAGAATATGTGGGTGGTTGACAATATATGGAAGAAACAACCGTCAGTCAACCAGTTGGGACAGAGAAATGTATTGTACCAAATCATTCTGAGTCAACCAGGTGATGTCTGTTTACCTGTGTGTTTGTCTATTTTTATAGCCAAACTTGGAAGCCACAAAGATTATTTTGAGACATAATAATGAGACATAAAGAAACATAAAGGATTGTTTCAAATGTGTCTGGTAATCTGGCAAATTATATTTTTTCTAAATATGGCTTCATCAATATATATCCCATCCCATATGCTTGTCAACAATCATGACATTGACAATGTCGTCTCCTCATTAAAACTGAATACATGTCTGGAACTGCCTTGACCAACAGGATGTGGTAGAAGTGATGCTGTGTGATTTTAAAGTCCAGGTTATAATTAGGCAGTATGGGTTCCACCTCAGTCTTTTTCTCTCTCTTAGCTTGCTTACTGTTAGAACACAGCCACCAGGCTGTGTGGAAGCACAGACCACATGGTGAGGCCACGTGTGTATGTTCTGGCCCATGTGTTTACGTCCTGGTACCCCCAGCTCAGACCTCAGCTGACAGCCAGACTCAAATGATTTCAACAAGCCTTCAGTGAGCGGCCTTCAGATGATTCCGGGCACAAGATTTTAATACTTCCAGCTGAGGTCCAGACATAATGAAGTAGGGACAAGCTGCTCTGTGGTCCCAGTATGAATTCCTGACTCACTGATATCATTGAGACATAATAAATGACTATTGTTTTCAGTCACTACATTTTGGGGTGATTTTTATGCAGCAATAGCTAATAATACAAGCAACAAGTGATCTTCCCAACTTTCATATTCATAATGTTGGCTTTCTCACTGCAGTTAGAACATGCATCTGCATAAACAAGTCAATACTTGTTATAAATATAACAAATTTGTATAAAAGAAGGGAATACTGTAGAAATGATAATTTTTAAAAGTGAAAATTAACATTTAAGATATTGTAAATTCAAACTATCCAGATTAAGAATTAAAGTTTAAAAAATTTAAAAATACTAGACTATAATAGAGTTTAAAATCAAAGTTAGGATTAATGTAAGTAAAATGGAGTAAAAGTGTTAAAATGGAAACTCCACTGCTGGTTTTAGCATGTCCTTCCTTCATTTCTTCCTTCCTTTTTCCCTTCTTTCCTTCTTTCTGATAAAGAACCAGTTTGCAAAAAAAAAAAAAAAAAACTGTCCTTACAGAAAAGAATTTAAATACATGAAAAGAAGCTCAATTTTACTTGCAGCTAAATACATTCAAATTGAAATTCTAATTATGTACAAGTACATACATGCACACAGACATAATGAGTATATTTTATACAAAAGTCCACAGTTTATTGAGACCTCCTTTGCTTTTACCTAAGGTCCTATTTCTGTTCCAGGAGTCCACCCAGGAGGCCATATTACATTTAGTTGTCATGTCTCCTTATGCTTCTCAGACTATGACAGATTCTCAGATTTTCCTTGTTTTTGATGACCTGGACAGTTTTGAGGAGTACTGTTCAGGTAATTTTAGAAAGTCTCATAATTGAGATTTGGTTGATGTTTTACTTGTGATCAAATTAATGTTATGAGTTTCGGGGAGGAATACCAAAGTCGCAAAGTGCCATTCTTATCCCATCACATCAATGGTATATACTCTCAACGTGACTTATTCCTGCTGATATTAGCCTTGATAAAGACTAATGAGACATCATGTTGGATGTCATAGATAATTGAAAGATTTCTCCACTGTAAAGTTATTTTCCCCCCTTTCCACATTATACTCTTTGCAGTGAGGTCACTGAGAGCCCACACTTAAGGGAAGGTATACTCTATCTCCTTAAGGGGTGTATGTCTGCATAAATTTGAATCTTTTTAAAATTAAAAATAGTCTAAAGATTTAGTTGTATACATTCTGTACAACAGGATGCTTTTAAAATTTGTAGACATTGTGGAATAGCTCAATAGAGCTAATTGCCATATGCATTACATTGCATACTTGTTTTGTGATGAAAACACATAAAACCTACTCTCAGTGATTTGTAAGAATGCCATACATTATTATTAACTATGTAAAACTGGAATTCTTATTTGGAATTCTACATGGAAGTTTGTCTTTTCTCTCCCGTTACTTATTTATCTAATCATTTATTTATACCAGTATGGACTCATAGATGCCTATTTTACATTCCAGTTTACAATCCAACATGACGGTTTTGTTGCTCAAGTGGTTCCAGGTTTGGCCATTCTGAGCTCCTTCAATTGGGTATAATGTCCCTTTGACATACCACTGTCACTGTGATTTTACTTTTTTTTTTTGACACTTGCTTATTTTCTGAGACTACTAGATACTCCAGACTCATTTGTTTATTCCCTGCTCTAGTTTTAGAATTGGCCATTTATCCAAGGAATCTTACTGGAAACTGGTATTAAAAGCCATAATCTGGGTTCCAGGTGTGCTTGTTGCTACTAAGGTGTTGCTGCCTTTTGTCCCTCTCGGCTGACAAAGCTAAGAAATATACGTGTATGCCCTGATATGTGCATATACACACATCTGTAAATATTTCTACATATATACATCTATATCCATATTAAGCTAAACATGAGTTTATACTGATGTCTCCTACTCTAATCTATTACCACATGGATAATTCTAGTCTCTTCCTCTTGCTTGTCTGTAACCCCCTACTCCAACAGTGAAAAACCTGCCTCCAGCCGTTTACCATTCATTTAATTATTACCTTTTTCTCTTTCTCTCTTTTTCTTTCTCCCTCCTCCCTCCCTCTCTTCCTCTTCCTTTCTCTCTCTCTTTCTGTCTGTATGTCTTTCTCTTTCTTTCTTTCTCTCATTTTGTCACCCAGGCTGGAGTGCAGTGGTGTGATCTCAGGTTACTGCAACCTCCACCTCTGGGTTCAAGTAATTTTCCTGCCTCAGCCTCCCTAGTATCTGGGATTGCAGACGTGCACCACCACGTCCAGCTATTATTATTTTTTTTTTTTTTGTATTTTTAGTAGAGATGGGGTTTCACTATGTTCTATGTTGGCCAGGTTGGTCTCGAACTGCTGACCTCAGGTGATCCACCTGCCTCGGCCTCCCAAAATGTTGGGATTACAGGCATAAGCCACCATGCCTGGCCTTAATCATTACCTTTATTTTACATGTATAATGGTTTTTAGCATTAATAACCAGTATACTCATGGATTTAATTTGATCAGCTAGAAGGTAATGCTTATCTACCATTTCTTTTGCCTTTTCTCTTACAGACTTCACTCATTTCCAGTATCACCAGATCAAGATGTTTTCTCCCATTCCCCTCAGTGATGTTGTTTCATATATTTGTGATACAGTTAAATTCTTTTGTTATATACTACATTCCATCTGGAAATCTTCCAACCACCTATTTTTTAAAAGTTTACACACATTGTTTCCTCTGTACTATAAAGTTCTATGGGTTTTGACAAATGCATGGGGTCTTGTATACATCATTGGAGTATCATGAGGCATAAAATTATGCTAAAAATCTCCCATGATTCATATATACAACATCCTCTGATATAATTGGATTAATATCTATCATATTTGTGACCATTCTCTATCCTTGAGTTCTTTGTTTCTTTGCTTGCTTCAATTAAGCGTTTTATATGATCCCATTTTACCTCTTTTTTTTAGTGTATCAATCAACTTTAAAAAAATTTTAGTGGCTGTTCTTGAGTTTACAATATATATTTTAAACTAAGTCAATTTTCAAACAAACCTATAGCAAATCACAGGTAGTGCAAGTAATTTATGATGGGCTATTCCCAATTCTACCCTATGATCTCTTGTGACATTGCTGTCATTCATTTCATTCAATACATCATGACTATATTTTTAACAATTATTTTTTAGATTAATTAAATAAGAACATTTTAAAAATTTAATCTGAGTCAAGATTCAACCAGAAAAAACAACAGTAGATTATATATATATTGAACTTTTTTGAAAGGAATTGGCTTATACAAAAAGAGCTGGCTAGACAATCCCCAAATCCGTGGGACAAGCTGTCAGAAAGCGCAGCCTGCAATTCTGGCTGCTAAACCTGAGGCCGCAACTGCTGTCCACAGGTAGAATTTCTGTTTCAGGGAAAGCGAGGCTCTGCTCTTAAGAATTTTTAACCGATTAGATTAAGCCCATTTGGATGATGTAGTATAACCTCCCTTACTTAAAGTCAACTGATTATACATCTGCAAAACACCTTCACAACAGTACCTTATTTATTTTTTATTTTTCCATAAGTTACTGGGGTACAGGTGGTGTTTGGGTTACATGAGTAAGTTCTTCAGTGGTGATTTGTGAGATCCTGGTGCACCCATCACCCGACCAGTATACACTGCACCCTGTATGTTGTCTTTTATCCCTTGCCCTCCCTCACTTTTCCCCCCAAGTCCCCAAAGTCTATCGTATCATTCTTATGCCTTTGTGTCCTCATAGCTTAGCTCCCACATATCAATGAGAACAGGCAATGTTTGGTTTTCCATTCCTGAGTTACTTCACTTAGAATAATAGTTTCCAGTCTCATCCAATTATTGCAAATGCTGTTAATTCATTATGGCTGAGTAGTAGAAATTTATATCTCTCTATCTATATTATCTATCTGTCTATCATGACAGTGTCTTTATCTGCTTGTTGATTGATGTGCATTTACCTTAAGATCAGTATTTCATTAAATAACTGTGAACTGTAGTCTAGCTAAGCGGGTGCATAAAACTGACTATCATGCCTTCATTTATTCATTCTCTGATATTCTTCCTTTCTTAACGTAATCCAAGTTTCTGACCCATGTTACTTTTCTTCTGCCTAAAGTTTTAAAAACATTTCTTGCAGGGAAGTTCTGTTGTGATGCTTTTCATGTTTTTATTGGAGACACTTATTTCTCTTTCAATTTTAATAATTTTGATGTATATAAAATTCTAAGTTGGTGGGGGTTTGCTTATTTTACTCCTGGTTTTTTTTTCTTTTTGGTTATATAGTTTTTGGCAAGAAGTGTACTATAATTCCTATTTTTGATCTGTCTAAAGGTCAAGTATCCCAGCATGCCCCACACCAGTCTAGCTTCTTTAAAGATTTTTCTTTCTTTGATTTTCTGCAATTTAAATATGACATGCCTAGGGGTAGGTTTTGTTTATGTTTATCTTACTTGGTGTTTTCTGAATTTCCTAAATCTATGGTTTGATGTCTGTCATTAATTTTGGAAAGTTCTTGGCCATTTTTATTTCTGTTAAAAGATAAACTTAGGCACATAAAATTTTAAAGAGTTTATTTGAGCATTCAGCGATTCACGAGTTGGGCAGTGCAAGACACAGTTGCTTCAGGGCTCCACTGAGGGGGCTCAGGGGAAAACTTTTGTTCCCAGAAGAAAGATTGAAAAAGAACTTGATTGGTTTTAAAATGGGAAGTCCTTAGTTAGAGGTTAGTTGGTGGTTTCTGATTGGTAAAGTCTCTAGCTGAAAGTCAACTGTAGGTTTCTGATTAGTTAAGCTGCAGTTTTGTTTGACAGTTTTGTTTCTAAGTTAGGGAAATTTCTATTCATTTATCGTCAAGTCCACTGATTTGTTCTTTAGCTATGTCCAGTCTACTCATGAACCTATTAGTCATTATTTATTTCTGTTAGTGTTTTTGATTTGTTATTATTTCCATTTGATTCCATTTCTCTGCTTACCTAATTCATCTATTCTTACATGTCGTCAACTGTTTCTATGGAGCCCTTAATAAACTCGTCATACTTAGTTACTTGAATTTTCTGCCTAATATTTTGAAAATCTTTGTTTTATCTGAGTCAGCTTCTGACTGTTTGGCGCAATGTAGCCCCTCAAATTTTAGTGAAAAGAGAAAATGAATGAATACCAGAATAAATAAGGATTACAAAAAGCTCAATTACTGAGGTTCAAAGACATAGACATTTTAAAAATACATGTTAAATATGTTTAGTAAAACAAGTTAAAAAATGGAAGGTAACATACTGTGATAGGTTGAATAACGCCTCCTAAGATATTCAGATTTTAATTTCTTAAAACAGTGAATGTTATCTCGTGTGAAAAAAAGAGACTTTTCAGATGTGATTTGGTTAAGGACCTTGAGGAGGAGGAGTCATCCTGGATTATCTAGGTGAACCTTAAATGTAATCACAAGTGTTTTTACAGAAGGGGAAGCAGAGGGGGATTTGATACAAAGAAGGCAATGTAACCACTGGAATGGGATTCTATGCTGCTGGTTTTGAATATAAAAGATGGGGCCAGGATGCAAGAAATGCAGTTCTAGAAGCTGGAAAAAGCAAGAAAATTAATATTCCTCTAGCGCATGGTACTGCCAACAAACACTTGTTTTGGTCTAGTGAAAACATTTCAGACTTCTGATCTCCTGAACCATGGTGGAATAATACATTTCTGTTTAGGTTACCAAATTTGTGTTCATTTATGGCAGAGGTCATAGGGAACTAATATACACACTGAAGTCCTTAACAGATACGTGAGTTGGCCCTGCCTTTCCATAGACTTGAAAACGCCTGCCTGAACGGAAGTGCGCTCGGTGGTGGAATCCCACGTAAATGGAGAGGATGGGATAGAATCCCCCAGGTGCCGCCTCTTCTGACAACTTAAACTCCATGCCAGAATATCTGTTTTAAGTGGAGTTTACCTGCCAACTGATGAGAGATTATGAGGCAAAAAAGAATAATTCATGTCTCTCTGGCTGTGTAACTTCAAAGTCTCTAAGCTTGAGCCTCTTGGCAAGCCACAGAACTGAATACTCAGCACACATTTAGAATAAAATGAAAATTGTCTTAGATAAGTTGGCCAAAAAAATCCTGAATATGAACAAAACAGAAAAGGATACCTTTGAAAGTATAAAAAAAGGTTAAAGAGGCCAAAACATGCCAGGGTATAGAGCATGCTACTAATTTGATTTAAACAGGTGTGTCTCCAAGTTGACTTGACACTTTTGAAGTATTTCATTTCTCAAAACAGGAAAAAAAAGGAATAGAAAAAAAATCTGAGAAGTTAAACTGATACAGCATAAATAAAATAATTTTGATAAAAATGAATATCAGGCAAATATACCATTAAAGACATTAATAAGGATAAGAGTCTAGATATTCTCATGTGTGGTATCAAAGGTAATTCTTATATTTCAAAGACTGTAAATGTCTGTAGTATGTATCATTCTACTAAGTACAACCTGTGAAAGACCCCTATATTTCAGTAAGTAACTAAAATACTTTCATCAAAAATACATTCTGTTGGGCCACTAAATTCCTTTTGTAATATTTACCCTAGCAATCTCAAGTCTCCCCCCGTGATTTGCAATGTACAAATCATCACACACCATCCTTTCAAGTCAATAAATATTCATCATCCACTATGTAGTAGGCAGTATTGAAGCTTCTGTCTCCAAAGAGTTCCATAATTGGAGGATTTGTGGGCAGTAACTATCTGATCTATCATCATTTCATATTAATTTTAACATTCTTATTACCACCCTAGAGCAAATGGGTCACATTGGAAAGATGATACTGTTTTCAAAGGATGCCCAAGCAGGCTACTGAAAACATTTCATCAACATAATTTGATAATTTTTTTGTTTATCCACGTATTTCTTAATAGTATTAGGAGCAATTTTCGTTCTCAAAAGTTTCTTCTCTTGGACTGAATAAAACTTTAAGGATAACTTAATCATTACGTGAACATAATGAGTCTACATACCTTCCCTTTTATATTTTAGCTTTAAAAATTATTAAATTTTATTTTAAAGTATGTATCGTAATTTTGTTTTCAGAGACAGTGTCTTGCTTTGTCACCCAGGCTGGAGTGCAGTAGCACAATCACAGCTTCCTGTAACCTTAAACTTCTGGGCTCAAGCAATTCTCTTGCTTCAGCCTCTTTAGTGGCTGGGACTACAGGCTCAGGCCATCATGCCTGATTTTTTGCTTTATTTTTTGTGGAGATAGAGTCTCACTGTGTTGCCAAGACTGGTTTCAAACTCTCCTGGCCTCAAGCAGTCCTCCAGGTTCAGCTTCCCAAAATGCTGAGATTACAGATGTGGCCTATTTTAGCTTTTATCTGATATACATCCTTTATGTATCACATTCATGCTGTTCTTTTCTACTTATTAATTTAACTTTTACCACACTAGTTGGTTTTTGCTAAAAATCACAAAGCTGGACCAAGATAAGGAATTTGTGCCACATAAAAATGAGAATGTAATGGGGATAGTGTGGCCTCATTATGTGAATTAATTGCAATGGCATCTGATTTTTGTTTGAACCACGTAACTGTAGTTCATAGCAAGGAATATTATAATTCAGAGAGTATCACAATTGCTGAAGTGAAATTATGTGTAATAAACTTCCTTGGCCCACTGTCCCCTCAGAATTTCAGTCCTAGCAGCCAGATCATCTGTGTTCCTGTGGAACTGGTAGGGACATAGTAGAGGCCCTGGGTATTTGGCAAACTCAGGTAGAGGCTCACAGTCAGGCCAGCTGTGCTGCTGGTTTTCTTTATCCTTGGCCTAGTTAATTGGGCTTTCATCTTTTAGTTTAAAGAAGTGAGCCTTGGTCTTACCTGTCCATATTATTTTACATCTGGAGATCCTGCCTGGGATCCCAGTTCCTTCATGACTAAAGTTTCCTGGATTCTTGACAATCTTCTCAGATGTGGACTCCACTTCTGTCTGCAAAGTCCAGATATCAGGACCAGGTGGACTTTAATTCTTTGGTATCTGACTTTTCTGCTTAGTTTCCTCCATCTTTAGCCCCTCCTGATACCAGAGCCACCCAAAGTCTTCCTGGACATCGTCTCTGTCTGCTAAGAATTGACTCTTGGCTGTTCACATCACTCATTCTTTGAGCAACTCTTGACTTTTCTCCTGTAGACTGTGGTTAAGAACCTTTCCTCATTACCTACTATACTTACCCCATTGCCAAACCTCAAGGACAACACCAACTACTTTTTCTGTATCCATAAGTAAATTACAGATGAAATTTTGAAAATATATTGATATTTTTTCTTTAAATTTGGTGTATTATATATAAAAGAAATGTATACTTGTATCAAACACATTATGTAGTAAAAAGTGAATGGCCTACCTTCTGTATCCTCTAATATCACTCCTTAAAGAAACCAGAGTTAACTGTGTACCAGGAATAGTTAGTTATCAACCCAACTGCCATGTTAGAATCAGCAGAATTTCAAAACAACTAGTCTCCACTCAGTGGTATTTAACAACCAGTTGTGTGAGGGTAGGGGAAAGAGGAAGAGTCTAGCTTGTGGCAATGGTTGATTACTCACGGATACTCCCATTATGAACAATTTCAAGAAACCGACATGAAATTGTGAAGTTAATTGGCTGGATGGAATTTCTGAAAATGTTACAATTAGTTCTTATAAGGCTACCTGAGCTAGCTTTTGTAGACAACTGCCTCCAGCCCCGTCCCATCCCATCCCATCCCACTGTAAATGAATCAGAACCTCTGGGGATAAGTTCAAGGTAATCTGTCTCATATAGAGCTCTTGGAAGGCCATGTTAGGAACTTGGGTTTGTAACTTGTCTCTGTCACTTAATATCTATGTAACTTTGGGAAACTTACTATGCCTTTTCTCCAAGGATAACATGGTGCTCTTAATTGTCCCTATTTCACAGGGTAATTACAAAGATCAAATGAGTTTATGTAAGGCCCTTAGATGTAAGGCCTGGCATGTTAGCTATTATTAGTCTCTCAGAGCTCGGTTTCTTCCTCATAACTGGGCTACTTAAAGAAGACTCTTTAAACTTGAATAGTAGTTTTTGTGTATTGGGTTATTGAAAGCAGCTTAAGGATCTGTGTTGGAAAGAATTTAAGATGAGTCTAGATTAAGAATTGAGGCTGAGAACAAACAAGAATTCCAATTAAAATGACAACTAAAATTCACAGGACATTGAATTTCTTTCCTTGCCCCAGGCTAGGATGAAAGTGTTAGGAAACATTTGTTCAGCTTGAAACATTTCCTATGGACTTACCCCAATATTGTGAACCTAGTTAAAAAATGCATGCTGTTTTGACTGTGCACATCACAGAAAGGGGCACATTTCTTTAAAGAAGCTCACCTCTACAGAGTAATAACAGGCTTGGACTTTGATGAATACTGAAAGCATAAACCAGCACCTTGAAATGAATTTCTAAAAAAGAGCTTAAGGGTTCGGATCGACTTCTCATATTGTTAAAATACTTGCTCTCTTAAGGAAACCTTGTCCACTTTAACTCATAGAAATTTAGAGTTGGAAGGCACCTTAGAGATCATTCCTTATTCACCTAATGGGAAACAACCTGTTGCTAGCTAGGTCTAAGGTTTAATAAGCAAGTTCTGAACAAGCCTCTGGCATTTCCTCACATGTTCATATGCTCTCATTTTTTCCCTTCTCAACTGAGCCTTCTAATGGATTTTTAAACATGCGCTGAAAGTCCTGTTAACCACACTTTGCCAGGTCACTCTAAACAAAGGGAAACCTATTAAACAAGAAATAAAGGAATCGCAATAGACGTTATTTCTACATAGTAGCAGTGGATCAGTTTGGAAATATGTCCTTTTGCAGCAATAAGTATTTGCAAACGTGGGATTCAACTCCAAAGCAAACTGTGGTCAGTGTTAAGTGATAATCAAAGGTCCATCTTGTACAGATAATCTGCATTCCCACAGCTCTTTGCTTCTGGAAAACTGTTTACAGTGGAAGAAGTAAGATACCAGTAAGATACAATTACTGTGGAGGCTGCCTCATAGAGTAGCAATTATGTTCCCAGCTTCGGGCATTTTCCTTTATGGTTCAGAAATCTAGAATTTCATTTTTTAAAAACATGTTTTGAAATTTGGCAGATGACATGAGATGTCAAGGAGAAAAGAGAAAGGAGCCTGTATTTTTTAAAGTTCTTGTTTCACACAAGACGCAGTAAGTAGTGGTTTTCATAGGATTGCCCATGAAGCTTCATGACAACTGTAAAGTTAGGTTTCAGAATGTGGTTGAGTCTTAGGATGAAGGTTTACCGAAACAGTTTTGTGCAGCTATATCTGACTCCAAACCTCCTGTTTAATTTTATTAGACCCAGGCTGCTTTTGGAAGTCAAGGACAAATGTAGTGTTGTTATAAGGGCATTGACCTGTTGAGGTGTCTGCTTTGTGTATTCTTCTAAAGCTCCACTGAGAGTAAAAACACTGTTATTCATCTTTACATCTATGACCAAGCATTGCCTCCTGGTGAATAGAGGAAAACTCTTGCTCTGCAATAACTAGAAAGATTCCAGCATTAACATGTGATTATATAATTATAGACTCTATCAGACTTTCCATGAGTAGATTTTCAAATGCCTTGTAAATAGGAAATTAAGTAGGATTTAACATACGACTTCATCTTGGCACTTAGTAGTTGCTAAGAAAGCATTTGTTTTCTTCTCCCACTGAATATGGCGCAGTAGTCCCATAGACAGTTGTTTTTGGATAAACATAGAAATTGACCTTTCTACTGTTAACACTTGAAACTTGTATTTGTTTTATCTGAGTTCCTTCCTTAGGAAATGACCTTGAGGCCTCTCAATAAAGTATCAAAGAACTGAAACTCACCAGGTCAGGGCACCAGATGCCTCCTTGCCCCTCTCCAGTTCTTGCTTTCTTACACATTGCTACATTTCTTCCCTGCTATATAAACCCTTAGTTTTAGTCAGAGAGATGGATTTCAGGCTGAGCTCTCATCTTCTCAGTGGCAGCATCTGAATAAAGCCTTCTTCCTTGGCAATACTCATTGTCTCAGTGATTGGCTTTCTGTGCAGCAAGCAGCAGGACTTACACCGAACCCCCGGTGCTTTGGTAACACACCTTTATGGAATCCTGGAAGTGGGACAAGAGTGTGTGTGAGGAGGAGGCATGTTGAAGTAGTATATGTGTTCAGGAGTTTTCGAGTATACATGGAGGTTTAGGTTTACTACAGTGGACATAATTCAATTAGTATCAAATTAAATGCCAATGCCTTATAAATCAAATGTGCTAATGAAGATTGGTACCCATCCTTTAAGTACCACATGTCATTTTCTTTATGAAATAATTTACTGAATCTCAATTTACAATGAACTTTTAAGCCAACGGTAGTCCATATATCATCTGAACTGTATAGGACTCACATTTAACCTCAAACATTTTTAGTTAAATATGCTGAAATGTTTCAAGAAGTTAAAAGTTTTCTGAGAAAGTCCTGACTAATTTTATTTTTTCTTCTTCACTATTTAGTATTTATAAGGTCATGTTTTCACGGTACAAGTTTACATAAAACATACTATCCATCATGTTGAACAATTAGTAAGGTTTCAGCTGGGAAGCATATTGCAAAATAGCAGCAGTGTGAATGATGTCTGAAAACATTGCATCTTGTGTGAGAAGCAGGTCTGGTGAACTTGCCTTTAGACATACCTAATCTTAAATACATGCTCAAAAAACAGGTAGAAAATTCCTGCCCAAAGATGTTTCAGTTTTAACAAAGGCATGAGGAAACCAGTCAAGGGCCTAAAACAAGGAGGACTCAGCTTCTTCCACAGTAAGAACCCAGCTTGTGTGTTTCACAGGTCGGGCTGAAACAGGAAGTCTATAGCTGGCAGGTCCCACCGCAGAGTTTCAGCTGGGGAGATTTTAGAGGGAGATTTTAGAGATTTTACAGGGAAGGTTCCCATTGATATCCCTTAGAAGCCGCAGGGATTTCTTCACAGCATGTGAAGCTAGAAAATCTCCTTTTGTTAACTGCCCACGTAAAGTATTGGGACTGACCGAACTTACACGGAACCAGAGCGCTTACCTTTTTCTCCCCACTCAGTTCTCCCAGACAGAACTCTTGGTGCTTTAAGTGTGGGTTGAGGTGGCTAAATGTAGCCTCTGGATGATGAGAAAACTATAGATTTCCTTTTGGATGTCCAAGATATGGGAAGGAGCTATTGGAGTCATTCAAAACAAAAACAAAACGAAACTCCAGCAAAAACCCCATATCAGGAGAAAAGGAAGCAATCAACCAGCTGACCTTGAAAACCCCTGTGAAAATCTGCTTAGTCAGACTTTGTGATTCTATTTAAAATCTTGTTTCTGCTCTTTCTTAATAGGCTTGGATTCCTTTACTATCTCTTTTATTTCTATTTTTTGACAGGTTTCTTATTCCTGAGCTTACGCTGTTACCTTATTTGTGTTAACGTCTGTTATTATGTGGGGTGAACAGCAGGAGTTGCTTTGGGGATCCCTGAACAGTGATTGATTCTGGTTCTAGATTCTAAAGCGAATTCCAGCAACCAGATGGATGTTTAGAGATGAGAGTGAGGAATTACAGTCTGTAAGAATGGGAGGAACTGACTGGTGGGAACAGCCATGGGGAAGAGGTCTTGGGACAGGCAAAGAAGTTGGAGAGTAGATTAGATGTGTATACCTCAAGGCATGCCTAAGCGAGGTGGATTTCCTGGCCTATGGAAAAGTTAAAAGTAGCTACCATGGCTGTCAGGTTCTTGGAAGAAGGAAAAAGAGATAACAAAACCCAAGCATACTAGAGCAGGCATACCTGATCAAGTAACCCCTTGGTTTCAATGCAAACCTACTTTTATCCCCCCAGTACCATGATGTTCCAGTGCCTGCAACTTGTAGGCACTGAAATATTTGTTGAAATAAAATACTGCATTGGTGTGAGCATATTGTTGAATTTGAGCTATAACCTCTGAAAGGAAAACCAAGACCTTGGATAAAGATAGGAAGAGAATATCGTGTGACTTCTTACATTTCTTAATATAACATGATTTCACTTGTCTTTCTTTATGGACAGTGAGCCTTTTCTCAGACTGTAATTGGATATTCTTCTTTTATTTAAGGTGTGATTGGGAATGTAAGCCCTGAAGATGGAAATGTAGTGGGGAAAGGTTGACAAGGTGTACAAAGGAAGTCTCCAAAATATTTATACAGCCGTTTATCAAACATGGATGCTAAGTGTTTAGAAATAGGTGATGCCTCCAGCTGACTAAAACATGTAGTCAATAAATTAAAAACCCAGTAGGAGTGGGGTGGTTGAAAGAGGTTTACAGGTGTCAGAGAAGCAAAAGGCATGTCAGATTTAATGGCACTTGATTTTATTCTAGTTGGGCAATCTTGACATTTCCTTATTGGTGAAAATACTTGGGCACACTACATATTGGAATAGAAATATTAAACCTTTCTCAATAATTCTCTAATAATAGAGTTGATAGGATCATTGTAGTTATTTCTCTAGCTGTTGTGATAAGAACATTGATTTTTTTCATTGTCATAGTTTTAGAATATAATACAGTTACTTCCTTTTCCCAGGAAAATAAAATACTATTTAAAAATTCAAACCTAAGAACTGTATTGATGAAAGGATATTCATATGCATTAAGAAGAATTAACTTCAGATTTTTTTAAATAGCAAATCTCCTTTGTGTATTTAAAGTGGCATTTCTGTTGTACAAATTTTCAGAAAGATCTTAATTTGTCCAGAAATGCCACAAATATTTGCTTGCTGGTTTTTTCAAAGGATTTATGTGACAGAGGAGGTAGAATTTTAGAGAAGAATGACTACTTATTAGCTATGAGATCTTAAACATATTTAACTGCTCTGCTCTGATTTAATTTGTAAAAGGAGGGAGCTGAAATACATATTTCTAACATAGTTTCCGGTTATCTACCCTATAGGTCTACAATCCCGCTACATATAAGACAAAGCTTTCCAAAACAACCAAATTCTCATTGCATTATTGTGCAAGCATATTTCTATGATCTAGCCAAAGAGTAGAAGCTTGTTTACGTGATTGTAACCATTCGCCCTTCTGTTTGCTATCTCTGTAGCAGTCATACTCTGTTGTGCAATGAGGAGAAACTAGCAGAGCTACAACAGAATTCTTCCAGGTTTTCTCTTGCTCCAATAGTGCAGTTTCAAGTAACAGTCTTTTTAAATGCCTCCTCCCACTCCACTCTCCAGTTCAAACACCTTCATTTCTCTTAAAAGAAAAACAGCTTAAAAAAAAAAAACCCAAAACTACTCCGTAACAAATTATGAGAACTGACATATGTAGCTAAATATTTTATAATCATTTAACCAATCCAACAAAAAAATAAAAGTGTATTCATGACCAGAGCGTGCTGTGCCCTTCCTTTGCCCACTTATGGTACCCACATGAGTATGGGTGCTCATTCTTTTTATTGACTGTCTTTACTAGCTATGCAGTATGTTTACTTCTGTAGTCTTCAGAGGAGAAAATTTTCTGAGCACAATTTTAGTCCAACAGGCAGTCCTGTACAATTCATGTGGTTTGTCAAAAAAGTTAATATTGCTGGAAAAATGAATGCATGTCAGCACAGAAACAAGAATTGCAGTGTCTGGAGTACTGGCCCTCTTTGTTCACCTGGCAAAGCAACTTCTTTTTCTTTAGCACTCTGCTCCAAAGGCTTAGCCCCAGGTGGCAGGTTACTTTTTGGTGTGTTAAAATGTACTTTTGCACACCTGTCTCTAGGGATTCAGTATATATTGCATTCAATGATAATCTCACCCTACTTTAATTTTTTGATTTCCATCTGTGTCTCCCACACTTGTCTGAATTTGTAGGGGGATTCAGTATCATGACTAAGTGAATAAGTGAATTCTTTCCCATGAATGCATGAGAAGGAAATAGCTATGAGAAGGAATTTGCAGAGATTTGTTTTTTTCCCCGAAGAATGTATGAGGACATGGTGCTAACAAGAAGACAAGAGAAGGAATAGAAAGAGGACAAAAGGAAATCCAGGAAAGATTGATAGAGAAGTCAGAGAAAGGGTTTATATTAGAATGTGTCAAGTTAATAGGGTTAAATATTCATTTTCAGATGAGGTCAGGTGTGTTCAGGGTGGTATGGCCATAGATCCAAAGTCCATTTTCAATCAGTCAGTATTCTATAAAAAGTACTTTAGTACAGTGATTAAGAAATATGTGCTCATGGTAATTGGTAAAGCAATGCAAAGAGATGTATTTAAATGATAATTTTTCATTGTTCCTCTATTCCCAGTTGTTCCGAACTACTGTTATGCATGTTGGATGTTAGAACTTACGTGACTCTTTCGGTGCTCATGCAAACATATGTACGTATAGATGTCTCGTTTGTGTACTCTTTAACAAGAATGTTACTCTGCTGTACCCATTCCTGGGCAAATTAGCAATACATCTTGGACATGCTCTAGAAGATGAGAAACCAATCTAAGTCTTTTTTCTTTCCTCATCTTCCTTTTCCCTTTATTTTTCTCATCCCTTTTCTTTTCCTCTTCAGGGGTTAGATCTGTAGAATGGATACCCCACAATCTATTTAACTATTTCTGTATCAATGATTCTCATTTGTTTCTAGAGGTTTTTTCTTTCTCTTTTGTCTCTACAGAAATGTTGTAACAGTCATTGGTGTATTTATCATTACACATAGGTGCTTTTGTTTCTGTAGGGTAGATTTTCCAAAGTGGAATTGCATGGTCAAAAGGTATATATATTCTGCATGTTAATGATTACCAGATCTCTTAATGTTAGCTTATTATGAGAAGCTTAGGCAACCTATAGTTCCAGAAATAAAATGACAGCGCCCATTTTTCCCAATCTTTATCAGTTCTGAATGTCAGAAATCTTTTATATTTTGGCTGATGTGGGTGAAAAATGCTACTTTTTACATTTCTACGTACTAATGAGGCTAAGCATCTTTGCATATTTATTGACCAATTGAATTTTATCTTCTGTAAAAAACAATTTTGTCCATTTTTCTTTCATTGTTTCATTTTTCCCCCCAAATTGGAGACATTCTTTTTGCTTACTAGATGTAGTGACCTTTTGTCATGTGTAAATGTTTTCAGTTAATCATTTTTATTTTGACTTTGTTTATAGTAAATTTGCCATATAATGTTTTAATTTCATGAATTCAAAATATGTCTCTTTACATTTATGGCTGGAGACAATTCTGTTTCACATAGGAAGGTTTTCTCTGCCTCAAAATTGTGAAAACATCTTAATTTTCTAATTTTTAGAAACTTAAAAAATATTTTTGCATTTAAATTTTATCCATCTGGGATTCATTTTGGCATATGGTATGAGGTAGATGATCTAGCTTGTTTTCTTCTAGACAGATAATCAACTATGCCAGGGTCATTTATTAAGAAACCAATTATTTCCCACTGAATCAAAATGTGACTTTTGTGGATTTATTTCTGAATTCTGTTTCATTCCATAAATCTACTTGTCTATTTTTGTGTTGGTGCCAGTGTTTTGATTAAAGTGACTTCATAGTAAGTTTTAATATCTCATAAGATATGTAATCCCCTTACCACTTCTCATTGTTCATAATTTTCTATCACAGAGACTTTTAAATTTTTATTTGTATTTTTTAACAAGAGAAAAGAATACAAGTTTATTTAATATAAGTTTTGCATGACATGGGAGCCTTCGTAAAGAAATCAAGATGGAAAGAAATAATGTATGATTAAATTTTGTTTTTAATACTATTTCTCTCTTTTTTAAAAACAATGTCAGCTTTTAATTTCAAAGATGCATGTGCAGGATTGTTATATAGATACATTGTGTTACACTGAGGGTACAAATGAGCTCATACGCAGGTGCTGAGGGTAGTGCTCAATAGGTAGTTTTTCAGCCCTTGCCCTCCTCCCGTCTAGCGCTGCTAAAGTAGATCACAATATCTGTTGTTCTCATCTTTATGTCCATGTATACTCAGAAGAATGATTTCATTCTTTTTTATGGTTGCCTGGTATTCCACAGATAGACAATTTTTAAATCTCATGAACTTTAATACAATTTTATTCATTTCTCTTCTGAAAAACAGAATCATCATTGAAATTGTTTTAAATTAAAAAATTAATATTGGTTGAATTGAATTTTTGACAAAGGCTTCTACTTTTTTTTTCTTTTTTTTTCCCTTGAGATGGAGTCTTGCTCTGTCGCCCGGGCTGGAGTGCAGTGTTGCGATCTCAGCTCACTGCAACCTCCGCCTCCCAGGTTCAAACGATTCTCCTGCCTCAGCCTCTGGTGTAGCTGAGACTACAGGCATGCGCCACCATGCCCAGCTAATTTTTGTATTTTTAGTAGAGACAGGGTTTCACCATGTTGGCCTTGCTGGTCTCAAACTCTTGACCTCATTATCTGCCCGCCTTCACCTCCCAAAGTGCTGGGATTACAGGCATGAGCAACTGTGCCCAGCCACATTCACTTTTTTTTTTTTTGAAAGAAAGAAAAAGAGAGGAAAGAAAGTGAGAGTGAAAGAAAGAAAAAAAAGAATGTACGAGAGAAAGAAAGAGGAAGAGAAAGAGGGAGAGAGAACAGGATTCTTGTTCTATTGCCCAGGCTAGAAT
>CAUYLG010023715.1:0-24882 GCA_963573385.1 Cacajao melanocephalus | reverse complement strand
AACATAAATAAAATTAGAGCTCTGTCTTTGTTTGCATTGCTACTAATTATGAAGTGGTATAAATGAAATTCTTCAAATTTTGTTCTTTATGCAGTTGCAAAATCCATAACTTTTAGAAAGTACTTACTCCCAAACTATTCTGAGTTTAGACCTTTATAGCATATGAAGATAATCATAAGTGATAAACAGAAGATATGGAACATTTTAAAATTTGTGTAAATAATTCTACAACACTAAAGCAATGACACTAAGTTTGCATATGAACGTTTAAACGTGTGATGAGGTGAATGAACAATGAAAAATTTTTTAAACTCCATTTGAAGGAAGGAAAAATGTTTTCAAATTAATCTAATGTCTTCTAAAGCACATATGTGCTATCAAGAAAATTATACTTCTTTTATAAGATCATATTTTAATTTTTTAACATTCATAAATTTGTTAAGGTTTTTATTGTTTCAGAAGTTAAGTCCTGTTTTTTAACATGTAATACTGGTGTAAAACTTAAGAAGCCAAGAATTTGTGTTGTCAGAAATTGTGGCTTCTAATATTTTTATTTTAAACAGTTACAATTACAAAAACTCTAATTTGCACAAAAGAGCAATGGAAAATTAATTCAAAAACACACTTGGTTGCACATATGTTTGGGATAAAATTGTTGTTTCAAATGGCTTAATTAGAACAGTTTGTCATACTTATTGGAAACTGGTATAATGGCATTATTTCAACCACTGGGTTGTGGCAGAAATCAAAAGAGAAAGAGGGTTAGAGACACTCTTGAAGCTTTGTTATTCTGTGCCTTTCAGAATAGTTCTGTCTGGCTCATTATATCCAAGGTACTTGTCACTATAAAACTGGGACATTCAGAAAGATGTTAAACTAGAGCATAAAGAAAGATCAGTTTCTCAGTCCAGTAAAATAATATCTATTCAACATTTGGTACATGCATACACTTTTTAATCTCTGAATGTGAAACTGGTCTAAAGAGACTATGATTTCTAATAATAAATTTCTTATTAAAATGTAATGAGTTAAATGCCAATAGAAGGTCAAAGAGTATGTACTTTGTTCAACATGAGAAGAAACACAGCTTAATACTCAACTAGGGTCCCATTTTCTCTTTTGAGATAGCCATGGTTCAGACTTTTCGCCAGGGCACTATTCACATGCTGCTTGTCTGTGTCTCCTTCTATTATTCTATAGACAGTATTTATTCTGAGAAAATTAGGCAATTTAATAATTGTCAAATATAATCCATATTTTCCTTATTTGGTTTCTTCAGAAGATATTCCTGTCACACCTTAACTCTATTTGTCCAAACCCTTTCCAAACATCAAGAAGTAGCTTTTCAAATGCCCTAGGCTTCCTGTGACCCAGTCCAAAATGAAGATTTATTTGCCTCTCTCCATATTGCCATAGTAATCATCTTTTTCCTTGCTTATATCCTTGTAATATAGTTGTTTATATACTTGTCTAGTTTATATACTCTATGAGATTTAAAATCCCTTGAGGCCAGTTTCTTCTTATCTTCATATTTTACCTCTTTCTTTTCCTCAAATAGTTCTTGATGCATAGTGTAGCACTGTCAAAATGAATTGCCTTCACAGAATTATGGGTAGGCTTATGCTTATGATGCATATAATGAGTGAGTGAGTGACTCATAGATTGAACAGAGGGGAGAGGAGCCTGCTGCTCTCAGCTTTTAATAGTGCCCTAGGGATGCATTTGGAGGACTTCTTACAGCAAAGTTTCTTACACATAAAAAGAAAAAAAAGTAAAGAAAAAAACAGAGTAGTTAAAAAGTTTGACCCAGAAAAACAACAATGGCACTGAAAATTAGAAAAGTGGAGGTAAGACCAAGAATGAAGGAATCACTGTACCTCCTCAACTAAAGGTGAGATCTTCAAACATCCTTTTATGCTTTCTGAATGAAAGCCTTGATACCCAGCTTATTTCTGGTAGCATATCTAACAAAATATTTAAATTGTGAATTAAAATACATTAACTATATATCATGGAGTTTTTTATTCCTTTATGGAGAATCAATCTCTTAACTTCCTGTGCTTATAGACTTTCCTCCCACTACCTTGTGGGTTTTGATGAGTTTGACTAGAAAGAGTGTGCTTTTCACCATAGAAGCTAAAGGTCCTCATACTCCCTTGCAGCTAGGATTCAGGCAAAGCCAGTAGGCTTTGTAAATCAGATGAAACCACCAAAGACATAGACATTTTTGAAGATGATGGATTAAAGAAACTCTCTGGTAAAGGGGAAAATTAAAACAAGATTGAATGCCAAGAGCAGACAGAGCAGGAGTGCTAATGGAAATGTCATATCCTCGGGGTTAAATGTGCTGAGGTGCAAGTTGGAGTTTTTACTGCTTTGTGAGAGTTGGCCATTATGCATCACAAAATGCCTTCATGGAGGAGTTTGGAGAAATTTTCTAGTGACATAACTTGGAGTCTGGTTTTCCTGGCATTATGATGATTCCACCCACAAGCTAATATGTGTGAGATATGGTTTGGCTGTGTCCCCATCCAAATTTCATCTTGAATTGTAGCTCCCAAAATTCCCATGTGTCATGGGAGGGACCGAGTGGGAGATAATTGAATCATGGGGGTGAGTCTTTCTGATGTGGTTCCTATGGTAGTGAATAAGTCTCATAAGATCTGATGGTTTTTTAAAAGACAGTTCCCCTGCACAAGCTATCTTGCCATCTTGCCTACTGCCATGTAAGACGTTCTTTTCTTCTCCTTTGCCTTTCACCATGATTGTGAGGCCTCTCCAGCCATGTGGAACTGAGACCATTAAACCTTTTTCTTTTACAAATTACCCAGCCTTGGGTATGTCTTTATGAGCAGCATGAGAACAGAGTATGTTTGTGTGTGTGTGGTGGTAAAAACACATAACGTGAAATATACTCTCTTAACAAAATTTTAGGTGTGCAATAGTTAACTATAGTTACAATAGTATACAGCTGATCTCTAAAAGTTACTCATCTTGTATAACTAAACTTTATCCTCATTGAACCGCAACTATTTCTATACCTTCCTCCAGTTCCTGGAAACCACCATTCTATTATTTTCTTTCTATGAGTTTGATTATTTTAGGTACATCATGTAGTTGGAAATAGGCAGTATTTCTGTGACTAGTTTGTTTCACTTAGTGTAATGTTCTCCAGATTTATCCTTCTTGTAGCATATGGCAGGATTGCCTTATTTTTTAAGGCTGAATAATATTCCACTCTGTGAATATGGCACATTTTCCTTATCTATTTATATGTAAGTGGATATTAAACATACATAAATGTTTCAGTATCTTGGCTATTGTGAGTAATACTGCAATGAACTTGGGAGTACAGATGTATCTTTAAGATACTGATTTCAATTCTTTGTGATATATACCCAGAAGTGAGATTGCTGGATCATATGATAGTTCCATTTTTAATATTTTAGGAAACACCATATCTCCTATTCTTTTTTACAGCAGCTGCACCACTTTGCATTCCTACCAGTAGGGTACAAGGTTCCAATTTCTTAACATTTTTGCCAAAACTTATCTTGTTTTTTAATAATAACCATTCTAATAGATATGAAGTAATTTCTAATTGTTTTGATTTGCTTTTTTCAGATTATTTTGTTGAGCATCTTTTCATATACCTATAGGCTATTTATGTATTCTCGGGAGGAGAAATGTCTATGAAAGTCCTTTGCCCATTTTAAAATAAGGTTATTTTTTTCTTCACTATTGAGTTGTAGGAATTCCTTATATATTTTCTATATAAACCTCTTATTAGATATATGGTTTGCAAATATTTCTCCCATTCCATAGGTTGTCTTTTCACTCTAGATTGCATCCTTTGCTATATAGAAGCATTTTATTTGATGTAATCTCATTTGCCTATTTTTGCTTCTGTTTCTTATGCTTTTGGTGTCATATCCAAGAAAACATTGCCAAATTCAATGTTATGAAGCTTTTCTCCCATTTTCTTCTAGGAGTTTAACAGTTTCAATTCTTACATTTACATTTTTAATTCATTTTGATGGATTTATTTTTGTGTATAAATAGTGGTCAGATTTTAGTTTATTACATGTGGCTATCCAGCTATCCCAACATAATTTGTTAAAGACAATATATTTTGTCACAGATACCTAATATACTTTTAACATCTTGTTTTTCTTAATGTAGCAGATGAATTCTTTATCCACACACCCCTGGCCTTTTTAATAGCTGCCAATAGACTTCCAAATATCATCAACTTCTCTCTGTCTGAAGGCTTGCTCTGGTTGCTAGAGCCCAGTCCACCTGTGCATAAAGCAGGCTGAAAATTCTGGAGAATTAATGGTCCACAGGAGTGGCTTTTAATTATTAACTGCCAATATTTGGTTCATATGATGCAACTCTCTCCCTTCAGGTGTAATAAGCTTGCGGGACTAAGCTACAGTTGCCCGCTATAGTAACCTGTTTGATGATGCACTTTTATTGGCTTCTCTCTCTTCTCTTTACTGCTTCACCACTGCTCTACTTATGTTGATGGGATCACCTCCCAAATGAATTATGTGCATATGAATCCTGTCTCAAAGTCTGATTCTGGGATCCAAACTAGGATAGTAAATCTAAAGTTAATTTTTGTTACTCAGCGCTCATAAACCTATCCTGCTGTATTAGGGAATCCTACATCATGTAAAAATGTCTATTCACAGGATGAAAAATAATCTGATTCCTCATGGTATTTTTTCCTTTGCTTATGTAGAATTTTGTAAAATAGCATGAGCATTGGTGTTATGGACATCTCAGGTAGATTACCAGGCTCAGCTCTTAATAACCAAGTGACACATGACTATTTACATAATTTTGCTGAATTTCCATTTCTTTTTGGAGAAATGAGGGTACCTATAATCTTTTATTGTGAAAATATATAAAATACACATTTCCAGACCTACGTTGCACCAGTCACACAAGTGTTCACCATATACACATTCCTGTTCTCCTTTTACTTTGTTCCATTTTTTGTTTACCTCTTCTTAATCAAAATTCTTTTGTTTTTACATAAACAATAATTAAACAAAAGTTAAAATACCAAAAGAAATATAGTTTTGGTGAAGTAACTACACAAGACACTTAGAGACTCGATAGAACATTTGCCTCAAGGTGACAACTTTATTCTACAATTGAAGATATTTTCACTAAGTGTAAGTCCCTACTTAATATTCACGCAACAAAATTTACCTTGCACAAAGCCCATCCCTCTAGTAGAGATATGAGCTGCTTTCTGTACCTACATTTTTGGCAGCCCATAGTTTGTGCTCACATATTCAGCACCTTTATTGTATATCCTTGATGCCCCAAATATTTCCCCTGACATTGCCTTACCTGTAGCTGCAGGCTCTGAACTTTTCCCTCCACTTCTTTTCTTCATCTCTGTCTATTCCACATCCTCTCGAGGTCTGACTAACCTGATGAAAAAATTTAATCCAAAATGTTCTTCCAAATAACATTTGCATTTATTTGGACTTTGTTAATTACAAGGAACAGTTAATAACTATAAGCACACAAACAGAAGCTCTAAGGCATATATATTTGGACAAAAAATATATTTTTTAAATCCTACCTCACAAGTGAATACTTATTCCTGAAAAATATAACACTGGCTCTGGGACTCTTAAGTTAAAATAAATCCCCTATTTCCTCAACATTTTAGCCATTATCAGTTGTCATTCAACAATATTTGGTACACCCTGACTTTGAAAACGAGTGCCTTCTTTTTAACTATCCATTTAACAAATACTTGTTAAATATTACTATGTTCATAACATTGTTCTAGACATTAAAAGTTAGCCAATAAAGAATTCCATGCCATAAAATGTAGGTGTTTGTCTAGTTAGTTCAAGCTACTATACCAAATTACTGTAGATTGGGTAGCTTATAAAACTCAAATATATTTCTCACAATCAGGATATGAGAGGTCTGCGATCAGGGTGCTCACATGGTTGGATTCCAGTGAGGGTCCTCTTTTAGGTTATAGAATACTGACTTCTTGCTGTGTCCTTATATGACAGCGAGTAAAATGAGGCAAGCTTTCTTGGGATTCTTAAAAGGGCACGAATCCTATTTATGAGGGCTCTACTCCCATGACCTAATCACCTTGTGAAGGCCCTTCCTCCTAATACATCACATTGACAGTAGGGTTTCAACCCATAAAATATAAGGGACATAAACATTTAGCCTATAATTGTACTGTATTTGCAAAATCAAAAAATTTTTGCATGAAGTTATATATGTTTTAAACTGTATTCGATTTAATGTCTAAATGAATTTGTATTCATAATACATTCTACTAGAGTTCCAGAAAGGTAACATAAATGGGTATTGATTAAGAAAGACTGCACTGAGTGTGTAAAAACTGAATCAACCCTAAAAGAGAGGGGATCATTTGGATGTAAGAAGAGAAAGGACAGCATCTTAGGTGGGGAGACTGACTAGCAGAGGCTTAGAAAAGAGATGGAGAATAGCTATATGGGAGAGAAAAGTGGCCCAACTGGCTAAATAACTGTTCTTATGCTGAGGAGTGAATAACTTGATCGTGGCTAGATTTCCTATGCTTAGTTAAAAAAATGTATGTACCTACAGGTTTTAAGATTTTGTGTTAGAGTATATGGGAAGTCATGGGATATGTATCATAAATCTTTCTGGAGCAACAATTTTACTCACATTTAATAAAAACATAATTGACATCAACACAAAGAGAACTATTGAGTGTAGGCTGTAAGATTCAACTGAAGCTCAGCTGAAAGACCTAAGCTGTAAGCCGTGTTAGCATCCTATTGGTAAAGACCAGTGAGTGTGATTACCAAAGACAGTGTTCAGAGTAAGAAAAGCAGAGTTTTGAAGCGGAGAGAGAAGGAGCTGCACAGGAAGGAGCTTGAGGGAAAGTAGTGGGAAAAGTAGGGGGTACCCTAAGAGAGAGGTGTGATGGAAGCCAGGATTTCAAAGAAGAAATTGTCATGCTTGTCAAATACTATAGAGAATTCAAATGAGATACAAATTCAAAGGGTATTCTTTAAATTTAATACTTAATAAGTGATTGGCAACATTTGACAGAAGATTTTTCAGGAAAATGGTGTGTTGGGAAGCTCAAATACGGTTGGAATTTTAGAGTGATGAGGAAGGTTTTTTCCCCAACCCCAGAAAGTGTCCCATCTGTAGGTCACAGCTTCCCTTTGATGAAATCCTCTGGGTCCCTACAAGTGGGATTACGAGTTCCTTCTCAACTAGTTTGGAAACTTATATACCTCCTATGTGCTGTTCAAGACAGTGAAGTGACCTCAAACTAATGGGGTTGGCAGGAAGAGATTTGAATGAATTATCCTGATGTGAAGAAGCATGTGGAGCAAGAATATTACATGTTCAAGGGGTAGGGGGATCTTGCTTGAGGGGTGAATACCCCATTCACCATGACGTGCTTATTTCACATTGCACGCCTGCTTCAAAACATCTGATGCACACCATAAATATATATACTTACTATGAACCACAAAAATTAAAAATAAAAAACAAACAAATTTGCCATTGTGTAATGGGTCTGTCTTTAAGAAAAAAAATGAAAAAATATTTTCCCAAGAATGTTTGTAAGAGTCTTGGGCAAAGAAAAATTACTTTGTTAGGAGGGAGGAAGGAAGACCTTATCAAAACAAAAAAAAAAGGCAAAATACAGTAAAAGTGTGATACTTATAAGCGTTGATAAGCTGTGATTTGAGACTTATGGATCTTCACATTTTTCAGTACTTTACTCCCTGCTGTGATCTAAATGTTTGCGCCACCCCAAAATTCATATGCTGAAATCCTAATCCCCCCCGAGGTGAGGTGATGGTATTTAAGAAGTTGGGTCTTTAGGAAGTGATTCAGTCATCAGAATGATGGGCCCTCATCAATAAAGTTGTGCCTTTATAAAAGAGCCCAAGAGGGAACTCTCCCTCCTTCCATCACCTGAAGAGACAGTGAGGAGGTGCTGTTCTAGGAACCTGAAAGTGAGTCTTTACAAGATCTGTACTACCTTGATCTTGGACTTCCCAGCTTCCTGATCTGTGAGAAATACATTTCTGTTGTTTATAAGCCACGTAGTCTAAGGTATTTTGTGATAGCATCTAAACAAATGATGACACTTCCTAAGGTGATTTTAAAAACTAGTATTCTTGTACATTTTAAGAGTTAGAATCTAAAATTTGTATGATATATTTTAATAGCTAAAAAGGATATTTTTTTCCATTTTAAAATACAACTGTTATGTTACTTTTTAAAAGGTAGCCAGAAGGATGATAAATATAATAGTAACCATGTGATTAACCTGTCATTCAGAATATGAACATATTATTTTTAATATTAAAAAAGCTTGTTTTTTTCTCAATGAAATTATACTTCCTTCCAATTTGCCATAAAAATTTGTATCCTGATATACATTTATGCTTGAATGTTTTTATTAAACACTCTATCACACTTCTTTAAAATGTGAATATATATTCAAATATAAAATTATATAGTTTCTATAAAATAGGCTCCAAGTATTTAAAATGTCTTCTGAAATTAGTTATTGCAAATTTATTATCATTTTTTAAGACAGAGTCTTGCTCTGTTGCCCAGGCTGGAGTTCAGTGGCGTGATCTTGGCTCACTGCAACCTCCTTCTTCCATGTTCAAGTGATTCTCTGGCCCTCAACCTCCTGAGTAGCTGAGATTACAGGCACATGCCACCACGTCTGGCTAATTTTGTATTTTTAGTAGAGATGAGGTTTTGCCATGTTGGTCAGGCTGATCTTGAACTCCTGACCTCAGATGATCCACCTGCCTAGGCCTCCAAAAGTTCTGGGATTACAAGCATCAGCTACCATGCCTAGCTATTGCAAAAATCATTATAAATGAAAATTCAAAAACACAAAAAGGAATAACTTTATTGGAAAGAGATCTATCAATAAGATAGCTGAGAAGGATGGTTATGGTCCCTTGATTCAAAAAGTTTTCCTTTAGTGTCTAGAAGTTTTGCATTTCTGGGCAATGAAACATAAAATTTGGGATGAGGAGAGGTACCAACAAATGGCATTGTCAACAGGGAGCCAGGAACAGAGAACAGGTATGCAAAAAAGACTCAAGGACACTGAGACAATTGTGCCAGTGCTGGCCAGAGAAGCACAGCGAAGGCCTCGGAGGTAGGAGGAAAGGTGTGCAGATATATAAAATGTTATTGCTGACATTAGATTTAATGCATCCAACAGTTGTAAAAGAAAAAAAATTGTACAAACTGACACAAATGAAGACATTGAGCAAGGTATGAATCATATCCTGTTCTTGTAGAATTTTGTAGTTAATTTGGTTATGGGAATCAGCCACTAGAAGTTTGTATGAATGTCTTTTGACTGAGTTATGCAGAACCAAAAAGGACAAACAGATCAAATAGAGGAAATTGCTTCATCTTTAGGGTGAAACTCTGGCATTTACTTAAATTTGTGTTCCAAATGTCAAATTCAACAAGGCAAAGGTTAGCTGTATCTAGGATCTAATAAATACTTGAGAAACATAATCAGCATAGAGCCTGCCCACTGGTAAAATATTCCACACACGTCTGCTTAATGAATAAACTAATTAACAAATAAATGATCAGCATCCCCACTAAAGAGGTGGAAAAATCCTGAGAATCCTTATACTGCATACAGGAACAAAGACATGAGACTTTGATATCTATGAAAACCTGCTGCTACTTTAATAATTTTAAGAAACTTATCTATTGAACCTCTGAACATGATTTTAAAATGTTTAATTGTATTTTTCTAGTTCTTCAACTTTATTCATAATCACAAATAGTCTTAGTGTAAGGTACTTATGAATTATTTCCCCAGCAAAAACACCAATTCTAATTTAAAGCCTCTAGGTTTCACTTAGAAAAGAAAAGCTAAACTAGAGAACTGAGATTGAAATTGATTTGAGTGAATATTCTGTTAATGTGAAAGCATTTATGAATAATAGAGATAAAAAGAATTTGGAATTAAATAGAACTATATCTCTTCAGATTTATTTATTTTAGGTTATATATATTAAGTTTCTCTGAGAAACAAAAGTCAAGAGGGGATTAGATATGAAGAACATTTATTGGGAAAACATCTGCTAAGGATAAAGGCAAGAGAGTTGGAGAAGGTGAGAAGAACCTCCAAACCAAGATGTAGAACTGAACCTGTAGAAGGAGAAGGGGAAGGAAGGAGGATGGGGTGGGGAGAATTTCACACTGCAGAGCAGTCTGAGCCTGTTGTGCCAGGCCAGTGGGAGAAGGGGGCCTTACACTCATACCAGCTATAAGCTGAATGTTTGCATCTCCCCAAAATGTATATGGTAAAATCTAATCCCCAAGAAGGGGTCTTTGGGAGGTGATTAGGTTATAAGGACAGAGCACTCATAAACGGTATTAGTATCCTTATAAGAGTTTGAAGAGACCGGAATTCTTCCCTCCCACCATGTGAGGACACAGCTAGAGGGTGCCAAGTATGAATCAGAAAGTGAGCCCTCCACAGACACCAATCTTCAAACTTTTCCATTGTTTCCATTTCATTCCAGTCAGAATGTTTGTGTCCCAACCAAAATTCACATGTTGAAGTTTTAACCCCCAGTGATGCCATTAAGAGGTAGGTGATTCAGTCTTGGAGTCAAGACTCATGAATGGGATTCCTATCCTTGTAAAAGAGACCCAGAGAGACCCCTCCCTCCTTCCATCACATGAGCAAACAGTGAGAAGATGCTGTTCTGTGAACCTGAAAGTGGGTCTTTACAAGATCTGCAGCACCTTAATCTTGAACCTCTCAGCTTTCAGAACTGTGAGAAATATAATTTTGTTCTTTGTCAGCTACCCAGTTTATGAAATTCTGTTACAACAGCCTGGATAAACTGAGCCATACCTCCATCAGGATCATTCATTGAGTGTGGTCACTCATTAAGTAGGCCTCAGCAGTACCCCGCAGTGATCCAGTGAGGCAGCAGCATGGATCACCTCTCAATTCTGCCTGCAGTTGGAGATGAGAGACACAGATTTTCATAGATGTAGCAAAACTGGGATAGACATGTTTTTGATATTTTAATGTTTCTTATTCTAATTTCTAACATTTCAGAAAAGAACATAGTGGTGATTATGAAAAAAAAGTATGGTCATAGTTCATTAGATTTACTTATAAGCACATGTAAACATATATAAGTAAATGTCACATGTATACAAAGGCACACAGATCAATCTTAGTAATCTGAAGATCTGCATTTTAAAGTCTTGGTTATATAACATGATTAAATATTTGAAATATATAGAAGAAACTGCTGAGCACTGTGAAAAAAAATTAACCAAGAAAGTCCAAGAACAAAAATAATGTCTGATGGGCTCTGGAGGTCAGTTTCTATGCAGAAAGAATGACAGACTTTAACGCTGGACAACTAGTGTTTCGAAAATAGGCACTTCTGTTCAATGAATTACATGAGTGTGTTTTTCCCTAAGCCAATATGAGCTACAGTTTTCCTTTGTCATTATTCACATTTCTTGCTTTCTTTTTTGATACTTGGATTCTAGAGAATTAAACAAATAAAAATATCAAAATTGTTGAAAACGACTGAAGTGTTATAGAATATAAAATGGCATTGTACATTAATAATGAGTACAATGATCAGATAAAAAATAAAAAATTAGTCCATAAACAGATACAAATAAAGTTGACATTTCAGTTTGATATAGAAAGAATCGATTTTTCAAAATAATCATTTCTTTATAAAAGAAATTTTATGCCAAAATGAAATTCTATTACCCAAATTTAATTTTTAAAAAGTTGTATTTAACCGGTACACACATGATAACAAATAAAGTAATTCTGTATTATAATAAAAAGCAACAGTTTTTATCCATATTTTTGCCATTCCTCAGAGAGACTTACTTTTAAAATTTCCTATTTTAATTCTCCTGCTGATTAACTGCATAACTACAATTTACTTACATCCCTATTTCTTGATTTCTGAGCCTTGATATCATATCTGTAAATACACCACCATGAAACATGCAAATTTGGCTGAGGCATCCTCATTTCAGAAATCATCATCCACTTTCCATTTAACAAAAATGTTTTGATATCTATCACTTGCTGGCTGGGCATGGTGGCTCACGCCTATAATCCCAGCACTTTGGGAGGACAAGGCGGGCAGATCATCTGAGGTCAGGAGTTTGAGGCCACCCTGGCCAACATGGTAAAACCTTGTCTCTACTAAAAGTGAAAAAAAATTATCTAGACATGGTGGCATTTGTATGTAATCCCAGCTATTTGGGAGGCTGAGGCAGGAGAATTACTTGAACCTGGGAGACGGAGGTTGCAGTGAGCTGAGATCACACCACTGCATTCCAGCCTGGGTGACAGAGCGAGACTCTGTCTCCAAAAAAGGAAAGAGAACTGCTAAGCTGACTTAAAATTTCAAGTAAAAAAATAAGTAAAAATAAAAATACTACATATAAATGTCATCTGGGAGAGCCATTCTAAGCAGAAAACCAAGAATAGATAGATAGGTAGGTAGGTAGATAGATGATAGATAGACAGATAGATAGATAGAGATAGAATGAGAGAACTTAAGAAGGGATAAATGTGTTTTTATTAAAGGATCAGAAACATAATTCAAATAAAATAATTAATTGAGAAAAATTATCTGCTCCATAGATGAAATATTAACATCTTTCTTGTATAAAGAGGCAAAAACACAAAACAAATATAGACAACACTATATGAGGGGTATGAAGGTAAACACTGAAGCCAAACTTCTTGGATTCAAACCTTGAATCTTCCACCTATTTATTTGACAAATGGAGATAATACTATTTTCATATTAGGAAAGTTTTGAGAATGTGATGATTAGATATACACAAAGTACTTAGAAAATACCTGTGACATAAAATACCCAATAATTGGTAGTCATGATTTTTTACTAATGTTGTAATTGTTTAAGACACATTAATGAAAACAATGGGCAAAAAATACAAAGAAAAAATCCCCTAAAAAACTGCAATAGTTGTTAATAAACATGAACCAGAGGATTTAAATTACGGATGAGATATATCATTATTCAATTCTTTGGTTGAAAACAACATCAACAGAATATGGCGTTAAGTGGTATGCAGGAAACTGGGTATCCTGAAAGATTTTGGGGCATTGTTTGTAAACTACTCAGCTTTTCTGAAGAGAAAAATTCATGCCATGATTCTAAACCTTTAAACATGTGCATTCTTTTTATTTTACAAATTCTAATTCTAGATATTAATCTTAAAAAAATAATCAGTTAAGTTCTTTGGACTTCTCAATGCATTCATGTATATCATAAAATAATAAAAACAACTTACACTTAAAGCAATAGGGGGATGCATAAAAATTATTGAATATATTATACAATGATATTGTGTCAAGATGGAAGGTGGAATATGAAATAAGGTAATTAAAGTAAATGTGTGCCACATGAGTCTACACACATAGGATGAAATCAATTAGCAGGCAGCAAAACGGTTTATGTGATATTATTATATATAATAATTATATAATGTACTATATATAATATATACTATATATATTATCATATAATGGTGGTGTATATATATTATATACAATATATAACATTATATATAATATATAATGTATATAATTATATATTATAAAAATAATATGTCACTCTATCTACCATATCTATAATTTTAAGTTTTCATCTGGATGTTGCAATATCATATAATGTCATATTCTTATCTATATCAAATTATTTAGAAATAAATAATTTGAAAGATTGAAGACATAATTGTTTATCATTTTCTCTGATTTAATTATTTTTGACAATACTCTAATAATAAAAAATTCTAATAGTAAAGACAAATCATTTACATAATTAAAATATAATCATTTATTGTAATAATTTCCATTTAGTATTATCGTTTCTTTAGAAGTATCAAGAAGGGGTCTTAATAAAAGTATCACAGAATTTAAATATTGGCTAACACACTTTTTAAAATGTGAAGGCAGAAATATTCATTAACTTGCATCTAAAACCAGACTTTACACAGCTAAAAAAATAAATCTCAATGTGATTGTTAACTCTGGTACCCAGCATTAAGATAACTTTACTTATCTGCAAAAAGGTTTTGATCTTGTTGTAATATACATGTACTCATTTATTAATGCTGCAGAACCCTAAACTAAGTCAATTTTGCTCGCACCAGTAGGTAAATATAACAAGATATATTTTAAAACAGAAGATAAATACATAACATTTCAATATCTTCTGAATATAAACACTCCTCAACTTATAGTGTGGTTACACCCCCATACACCTAGTGTAAGTTGAAAATATCATCAAATGGGCATTTTGTTGACATAATTAACAGGGATTTTGTAGACATGATGAACACTTAAGCACAATATTCAAATATCTTGGGCAACCCAGTACATTCTTGAATATCATTGTTGAGCCTTGTGGTCCTGTGGCTGACTGGGACCTCTGGTTTGCTGCTGCCGCCCAGAATTTCAAAAGAGTATTCTGCCACTTACCACTAGCACTAAAAAAGACCAAAATTCAAAATTTTAAGTATGGCTTCTACTGAATGTGTATCATTTTCACACCATTGTAATGTAGAAAAATCATAAGATGGGCCATAGGTAAGTTGAGAGCTGTTTGTAGTTAACTGATATTTTGTATTTAACATATAAATTTATTATTTACATGATTTCTAATCCAATCCCTTATTAATATATAAGCCAATGTATTTGAAGAATAGTGTTTTCAAGATAAAGCACATATTCTAAGAAATCTCAAATGCTTAGGACTTTTAATACAGGCATACTTTGTTTTATTGCACTTCATCTTATTGCATTGCATTTTTTGTTTGTTTGTTTTACAAATTGAGCAAGTTCATCAGAAAATTTTCCAACACCACATACTCATATTGTGCCTCTGTGTCATATTTTCAGAATTTTCACAATATTTAAACATTAATAATATATAATAATTATTATTATATGTGTTGATGGTGATCTGTGATCAGTGATTTTTAAATGTTGCTATTCTAATGGTTTTGGGGCACCACAAATGACACTTATATAAGACCACAATCTTAACTGATAAATGTTGCGTGTGTTCTGACTGCTCTACTGACTGGCCCTTCTCCATCTTTCTCTCTCTCTCCTGAAGCATCTCTGTTCCCTGAGACATAACAATCTTAAAATTAGGCTAATTAAACTCCCTACCATGACCTGTAAGTGTTCAAGTAAAAGAAAGTGTTGTATATCTCTCACTTTAAATGGAAAGCTAGAAATTATTAAACTTAGCGAGGAAGGCATTTCAAAAGTCAAGTTGGGACAAAAGCTAGGCATCTTGTGTCAAACAGTGAAGTTGTGAATTCAAAGGAAATATTCTTGAAGGAAATTAAAAGTGCTATTCCAGTGAACACGTGAATGATAATAAAACAGCCTTATTGCTGATACGCAGAAAGTCTGAGTGGTCTGAATAGAAGATCAGACCAGCCACAACATTCCCTTAAGATAAAGCCTAATCCAGAGTAAAGCCCTAAATCCTTTCAATTCTATGAGGAAGCTGCAGAAGAAAAATTGGAAGCTAGCAGAGGCTGGTTCATGAGGTTTAAAGAAAGAAGCCATCTTTATAACATGAAAGGGCAATGTGAAACAGCAAGTACTGATGTAGAAGCTGCTGCAAGTTATCCAGAAGATCTGAGATAACTGATGAAGATGATTGCACTAAATAACAGATTGTCGATGTAGACAAAGTCTTGTAATGAGAGATGTCATCTAGGACTTTCATAGTGAAAGAAGTCAATGTCTAGCTTCAAAGATTCAAAAAACAAGCTAACTCTCTTGTTAGGGGTTAACGCAGCTGGTGATTTCAATTGAAGCCAGTGCTTATTTACTATTCTGGACATCCTAGGGGCCTTAAGAACTTTGCTAAATTTGCTCTGCCGGTGCCTTAGAAACAGAAAAACAAAGCCTGGATGACAGTACATCTATTTACTGTATAGTCTACTGAATATTGTAAGCCCCTGTTGAGATCTACTGCTCAGAATAAAAGGTTTATTTCAAAATATTACTGTTCATTGACAATGCACCTGGTCACTCAAGAACACTAATGAAGATATACGTGATTAATGTTGTTTTCATGGCTGTTTACACAATATCTATTCTGCGGCCCATAAATCAAGTTGTAATTTTGACGTTCAAGTTTTATTTTCCAGGAAAGACATTTCATAAGGCTCTAGCTGCTGTAGCCAGTGGTTACTGTGATGGATCCTGGCAAAGTAAGTTGAAAACCTTCTGGAAATAATTTGCCATTCTAGATTCCATTAAGAAGATTTGTAATTCGTAGGAGGACATTTCAACATTAAAAGGCATTTTGGAAAAAGTTGATTCCAACCCTCATGGATGATTTTGAGGGGTTCAAGACTTCAGTGAAGGAAGTAACAGCAGATGTGATGCAAACAGCAAGAGAAGTAGAATTATAAGTGGTGCTTGAATATGTGACTTAATTGCTACAATCTCACAGCCGAACTTGTATGGATCAAGAGTTGCATCTTTTCAATGAGAAAAAACAAATGATTTCTTGAGATTAAATCTGCCCTTGGTGAAGATACTGTAAATATTGCTGATATGACAACAGACTGTTTAGAATATTTTGGAAACTTATTTCATAAAGAAGCAGCAGTGTTTAAGAGGATTGACTCCAATTTTGAAAGAATTTCTACTGTGGGTAAAATGCTATAAAGCAGCATCATATGCTATAGAGAAACCTTTCGGGGAAAGGAAGAATCAATTTATGTAGCAAACTTAAGTGTTGTCTTATTTTAAGAAATTGCCACAATCACCCCAACCTTTAGCAATCATCACCATTGTTAGTCAGCAGCCATCAATGTGAAGGCAAGACTCTCTACCAGCAAAGAGATTATGGCTCCCTGAAGGCACAGATGATGGTCATGATGTTTTAGCATTAAAGTATTTTTTAATTAAGGTATATATGTTTTTTAAGATGTAGTGCTATCACATTTAATAGGCTGCAGTATAATGTAAACATAAATTTATATGCAATGAGAAGCCAAAAAGTTTATGTGACTTGCTTTATTATAATGTTTTTTATTGCTGTTGTCTGGAAACAAACCTGCAGTATCTTTGAGGTGTGCCTGTTGTATTAGTTCATTTTTGTACTGTTGATAAAGACATACCCAAGACTGGGTAATTTAAAAAGGAAAGAGGTTTAATTGACTCACAGTTCCACATGGCTGAGGTGACCCAGCAATCATGGCAGAAGGCAAGGAGGAGCAAAGTCACATCTTACACAGATGGCAGCAGGCAAAGAGAGAGCTTGTGCAGGGAAACTCCTTCTTACATAACCATCATATCTCAGGAGACTTATGCACAATCATGAGAACAGCACTGGAAAGACCCATCTGCATGATTCAATTACATCACACTAGGTTCCTCCCACAACACATGGGAATTGTGGGAACTACAATTCAAGATGAGATGTGAGTGCAGACACAGCTAAAGCATATCATTTTGCCCCTGTTCCCTCCCAAATCTCATGTCCTCACAAACCATGCCTTCTCAACGGTCCCTCAAAGTCTTAACTCATTTCAGCATTGACTCAAAAGTCCACAGTCCAACGTCTCATCAGACAAGGCAAGTCCCTTCCACCTATGAGCCTGTAAAATCAAAAGCAATTTAGTTACTTTCAAGATGCAATTGAGGTACAGGCATTGGGTAAATACACCCATGCCAAATGGGAGAAGTTGGTCAAAAACAAAGGGGCTACAGGCCCAATGCAAGTCCAAAATCCACCAGGGCAGACAAATCTTACATGTTAAGTCAAATCTTATCAAAGATTTGACAGAGTAAGTCAAATCTTAACAAAATGATCTCCTTTGACTACATGTCTCACATCCAGGTCATGTTGATGTAAGAGGTGGTTTCCCATGGTGTTGGGCAGCTCCACCCCTATGGCTTTGCTGGGTACAGCCTCCCTCCTGGCTGCTTTCACAAGCTGGTATTGAGTGTCTGTGGCTTTTCCAGCTGCACAGTGCAAGCTGTCAGTCAATAGGCCATTCTGGGGTCTAGAGGATGGTGGCTCTCTTCTCACAGTTCCACAAGGCAGTGCCTCATTAGGGACTCTGTGTGGAGGCTCCACAATTCACTTCTGCACTGCCCTAGCAGAGGTTCTCTGCAGGCCCTGCCCCTGTAGCAAACTTATCCCTGGGCAGCCAGGCATTTCCATACACTGAAATCTAGCCAGAGGATCACAAACCCCAATTCTTTACTTCTGTGCACTTACAGGCTCAACACCACATGGAAACTGTCAAGGCATCCTCTGAGGCCATGACACAAGCTCTACATTGACTTCTTTCAGCCATGCTCAAGTGGCTGGGATGCAGCACACCAAGTCCCTAAGCTGCACACAGCAAGGGGATCCTGGGCCTGGCCCAGGAACCATTTTTTCCTCCTAGGCCTCTGAGCCTTTGATGGGAGGGGCTGCTGTGAAGACTTCTGACATGCCCTGGAGATATCTTCCCCATTTTCTTGATGATTAACATTCAGCTTCTAGTTACTTATGCAAAATTCTACAGCCGGCTTGAATTTCTTCACAGACAAATGGGATTTTCTTTTCTATTGCATTGTCAGGCTGCAAATTTTTCAAACTTGTATGCTACCTTATAAAACTGAAAGCCTTTAAAACAGCACCCAAGTCAAATTTTCAATGATTTGCTGCTTAGAAATGTCTTCTACCAGTACCCTAAATCATTTCTCTCAAGTTTGAAGTTCCACAGATCTCTAGGGCAGGAACAAAATGCTGCCAGTCTCTTTGCTACAACATAAAAAAATGTCACCTTTGCTCTGGTTCCCGAGTTCCTCATTTCCATCTGAGATCACTTCAGCCTGGACTTTATTGTCCATATTGCTATCAGCATTTTGGGTAAAGTCATTCAGCAAGCCTCTAGGGAGTTATCACCTTTCCCACATTTTACTCTCCTGAGCTCTCCAAAGGGTTCCATCCCCTGTCTCTTACCCAGTTCCAATGTTGCTTCCGCATTTTTAGTTTTCTTTACAGAAGTGCCCCACTCTACCAGTACCAAGTTACTGTATCAGTCTATTTCCACACTGCTGATAAAGACATATCTGAGACTGGATAATTTAGAAAGGAAAGAGGTTTAATTGACTCGCAGTTCCACATGCCTGGTGAGGCCTCACAATCATGGTGGAATGCAAGGAGGAGCAAAGTCATGTCTTACATAGTTAGCAGCAAGCAAAGTGAAAGCTTGTGCAGTGAAACTTACTTATAAAATCATAAGATCTTGTGAAACATATTCACTATCATGAGAACAGTATGGGGTGAAATTGCCCACATGATGCAATTACCTCTCATCAATTTTCTCCCAAAACACAGGGGAATTGTGAGAATTACAATTCAACATGAGCTTTGGGTGGGGACACAGCCAAATCATATCATCTGTATATTTTAATATGTAGTTCCCTAAACAATCTCCACACATGTTTTTAAATTATTTTATGTAAAATACATAATTGCATCTGCTATGGTCTGAGTAGCATCAACCAAAATGTCATATGTTGAAGTCCTAATTCTCAGAACCTCAGAATGTGACTTTTTCAAGATAGGAACTTTAAGGAAGTAATGAATTTAAATGGTATCATTAGAGTTAGCCCTAATCCAATTTGAATGGTGTTCTTGTTAGAAGAGAAGATTAGAACACAGACAGGTACAGAGGCAAGATAACTTGAAGAAACAGGGAGAAGATAGCAATCTACAAGCCAAGAAGAGAAGTCTCAAAAGAAATCAAATCTGATGGCACGTGAATCTTAGATTTCCACATTCTGTAACTTGTGAGAAAATAAATTTCTATTGTTTAAGACACCAAGTTGGTAGAACATGGTCTGGAAGCCACAGCAAATGAATACAGTATTTATTGACTATTTGATGAATCCAGATGTTATGCTTTTTTTTCCTTTGCATTGTTTTGCAATATTTTCATACAGATACTGTCAACATTATATAAAAATGGCTATAAGTATTGGTAACTTACCCAACATGTAATAAAGATGCTTGACATATCAAAATATCATATAGTAATTTCCATTGTAATATCATATAGTAATTTCCATTGTATTGTCTAAATCTAAAGGCTAACTAATGAGAGAATTTTAAGATTACAGTGAATATGCGTCTCCAAAAAAAAGGGTTTGTTACTTACTGATTATCTGACCCCAAAACTCTAACCTTTAAGAGCAGTGAAATAATATGAGTTCCTTTTACTTAGGGCTTTTATATGAACAAAATAATACATGTAGTCCATTATGGCAGTGTTTGTCTGAAAGTGTTAGTAAACCTTATCATTATTTTTGTGAAAAAAAATTAAGTGCTTTTCTTTACATTTTGTCTTTAGAAAAATTTTGATGCTTATTTCTACTTGCTTGAATTCTTAACTTTTTACAATAAAATATATAACATAATCGGAAAAATACAATAAAGTTAGAAAAAAACCCCAAAAGCTAGGTTACAGCAAGGTGTAAATAGATTCAATAATAAAAAATTGTCTATTATATATATAAATATATATATATGTACACACACATATACTCCTCTGTAATTGATTCTAATTTTCTTCTTGTATTCTTAATTTGATTCTTTGCTATAGTTTTCATCTCTTTTCCTTACCAGATTGATTATACTAATACTACTTGGAAGTCTGTGCTTAGTCCTTTTTCTGATCCTTTGCCTCTTTTAACCAATTTGATCCTGATTTTCTCCTTTCCATTTAAACAAAAATGAAATATATTTTCATTGCAGGCTAATTGTTACTAAATATTTTCTAGCTTTTTGTGGCTTGTATAGAACTCTAGAGATCTTTTTCAAATGTTAAAGATAGCTTTGCTGGCTTTTAAAATACTGTTTCTGTGATCCTAAGTCTTAATGGTTGGTATTGAAACTGAGCATAAGTGTCCTAGACGCTGCCGGCTTGCATAAGCTTTTTGTAGTTAGATATAACAGGCTACCTAAAGAACCATCTCAAATTAAGTACACTATGCCTCGATAAAGAAATCCCTCCACTCAAATAAATATTAAATCTCCCTTTATTTTTGTCTACTATTTCATTTTTTAAATTTATAACAAAGGAATATGATTTTTTACAATAAGTAATTATTTTGAGCAAATATCAAAGAAAATGGCATGCTTTTAATAAGATACTGCTTTTTCATATTGTATGCTATTTGTCTCCATCACTCCAGTATGGTTATAACAATGCATGTTATTTAAGAGAATAATTTACAAAAAGGGCAGTATGCTGAAAATCTTCAATCTTGTATCTGACATGTTTTTGGTTCTTTGTTAATTTATTTCTCTGTTTGGCTTCCTTTGTTTTTGCTCATTCTTCTTCCTTGATTTTTTCCATGAACCGATAGTTACTGAGAGCCAACGCAGATAAAATGTAGTGAGTCTTCAGCTCCTAAGCCTTGCATAATCTCCTTAAAGTAATTTGTTATTGTCAAAGTGAAACATTTTCCAAAGTAAAAGAGTCTAATGATTTGTATTTTGCTTTAAGAAAGAGTTTTGCTCATGAATAATGATTCAGACCACTGTCCGTCCAGGAAAAGTGGCAACTATAACTTACAATTACTGTACATAGTGGCTATTACTCATACATCTAAAGCATATAGCTCATTGAACCTATTTTAAATATGCTATAAAACAAAAACCTAACTTTCTTTTAAAAAAGAGGAATACTAACATCAGTAATGATTTGTTTGTGATAAGCCAAACAAGCTAAAAGAAAGGAACTGAAAGAGGTTACATAATGCTACACAATGATTTACTGAAAGCAAGTCCACTAAGGAGTGACAGATTCCTTTCATTGCTTTAATGTGATAGTTTTTTACTTAGCTCTTAAGGTGGAATGGAGAAGTCAAAAAAGTTTATACCCTATGTTGTATCTACTGTAAAAAGATAATAATTAATAGACATGCAAAAAATGAAATCAATTATAAATCTTGTTTTTCCTTGGGCAACCAATAAATAAAAACAAACTAATTTGATAGGGCAGCCTACATACATTTCATTGTGTTTTTATTAAAAATCTAAGATTAGAGAAAAAAGAGTGAAAAGATATGAACAAAGCCTCCAAGAAATATGGAATTCTGTGAAAAGACCTAATCTACATTTGATAGGTGTATCTGAATTTGATGGAGAAAATGCCACTAAGCTGGAAAAGACTCTTCAGTATACTATCCCAGAGAACTTCCCCAACCTAGCAACGCAGGCCAATATACAAGTCCAGGAAATACAGAGAACACCACAAAGATATTCCTCAAAAAGAGCAACCCCAAGGCACATAATCATCATATTCACCAGGTTGAAATGAAGGAAAAAATCCTAAGCACAGCCAGAGAGAAGGGTTGGGTTACCCACAAAGGGAAGCCCATGAAACTCACAGCAGATCTCTCAGCAGAAACCTTACAAGCCAGAAGAGAGTGGGGTCAATATTCAACATCTTTGAAGAAAAGAACATTCAGCCTAGAATTTCACATCCAGCCAAATTAAGCTTCATAAGCAAAGAAGAAATAAAATTCTTGACAAACAAGCAATTGCTGAGAGATTTCGTCACCACCAGGTCTGCCCTATAAGAGCTCCTGAAAGAAGCGCTAAATATAGAAAGGAACAACCAGTACCAGCCACTCCAAAAATGTACCAAATGGTAAAAAGCATCAATGAAATGAAGAAACTGTGTCAACTAATGGGCAAAACAACCAGCTAGCCTCAAAATGGCAGGATAAAATTCACACATAACAATATTCACCTTAAATGTAAATGAGCTAAATGCCCCAATCAAAAGACACAGACTAGCAAATTGGATAAAAAGTCAAAACCTATTAGTGTGCTGTATCCAGGACCCATCTCATGTGCAAGGATACACATAGGCTCAAAATAAAGGAATGGAGGAAGATTTACAAAGCAAATGGAGAGCAAAAAAAAAACAGGAGTTGCAATCCTAGTCTCTGATAAAATAAACTTTAAGCCAACAAAGATCAAAAGAGACAAAGAAGGGCATTACATAATGGTAAAAGGATCCATGCAACAAGAAGAACTAACGATCCTAAATATATATGCACCCAATACAGGAGCACTCAGATACATAAAGCAAGTTCTTGATGACATACAAAGAGACATAGACTCCCACACAATAATAGTGGGAGACTTTAACACTCCACTGTCAATATTAGAAAGATCAATGAGACAGAAAATTAACAAGGATGTCCAGAACTTCAACTCAGATGTAGACCAAGCAAACCTAATAGGCATACAGAACACTCCACCCCAAATCCACAGAATATACATTCTTCTCAGCACCACATAACACCTACTCTAAAATTGACCACATAATTAGAAGTAAATCACTCCTCAGCAAATGCAAAAAAAAAAAAAAAAAAACAGTAATCATAACAAACAGTCTCTCAGACCACAGTGCAATCAAATTAGAACTCAGGATTAAGAAACACACAACTTCATGGAAACTGAACAACTAATTCTTGAATGTTGACTGGATAAACAATGAAATGAAGTCATAAATAAAGATGTTCTTTGAAAACAATGTGAACAAAGACACAAAGTACCAGAATCTCTGGGATACATTTAGAGGACTGTCTAGGGGAAAATTTATAGCAATTAATGCCCACATGAGAAGCAAGGAAAGATCTAAAATTGACACCCTATTATCAAAATTGAAAGAGCTAGAGGAGCAAGGGCAAAAGCTAGCAGAGGACAAGAAATAACTAAGATCAGAGTAGAACTGAAGGAGATAGAGACACAAAAAAAAACCCTTCAAAAAATCAATAAATACATGAGCTGGTTTTTTGAAAAGATCAACAAAATAGACCACTAGCCAGATTAATAAAAAAGAAAAGAGAATAATCAAATAGATGCAATAAAAAAATGATAAAGGGGATATCACCACAGATTCCACAGAAGTACAAACCATCATCAGAGAGTATTACAAACAACTGTATGCACATAAACTAGTAACCTGGAAGAAATGGATAAATTCCTGGACACCTGCATCCTCCCAAGCCTAAACCGGGAAGAAGTCAAAACCCTGAATAGACCAATAACAAGGTCTGAAGTTGAGGCAGCAATTAAAAGCCTACCACCCAAAAAAAGCCCAGGTCCAGATGGGTTCACAGCTGAATTCTACCAGACATACAAAGAGGAGCTGGTACCGTTCCTTCTGAAACTATTCCAAACAATCCAAAAAGAGGGAATCCTTCCAAAATCATTTTATGAGACCAACATCATCTTGATATCAAAACCTGGCAGAGACTCAGCAAGAAAAGAAAACTTCAGGCCAATATCCATGATAAACATTGATGCAAAAATCTTCTATAAGAGACTGGCAAACCGATTGCAACAGCACATCAAAAGGCTTATCCATCATGATCAAGTAGGCTTCATCCCAGAAATACAAGGCTGGTTCAACATACACAAGTCTGTAAACGTAATTCACCAATAAACAGAACCAAAGACAAAAACCAAATGATTATCTCAATTGATGCAGAGAAGGCCTTCGACAAAATTCAGCAGCCCTTTATGCTAAAAAACTCTCAATAAACTAGGTACTGAAGGAACATATCTCAAAATAATAAAAGCTATTTATGACAAAACTACAGCCAATATCATACTGAATGGGAAAAAACTGGAAGCATTGCCTTTGAAAGCTGGCACTAGACAATGATGCCCTCTCTCACTGCTCCTATTCAATATACTATTGGAAGTGCTAGCCAGAGCAATCAGGCAA